>RCUC01164761.1:0-49397 GCA_003697995.1 Taxidea taxus jeffersonii
TTTCTTTCTCCTCCCCCTCAGGGATTCCAATAATTCTGACGTTAGAATGTTTCATGGCATCATTTATTTCCCTAATTCTGTTTTTGTGGCTTCTAAGCTGTTTATTCCAGGCTTCCTCTTGATCCTTTTTCTCTGTTTGTCCTCTAGACCACTAATTCTATCTTCTGCCTCAGTTACCCTAGCTTTTAGAGAATTTAGATTAGATTGGAACTCATTGAGAACATTGTGAACGTTTCCCTGGTAGCTTTCACTTCTGCCCTAAACAATTCCATTTTGTCACCAAGGGCTTTCTCCAACCTAGCTATTGCCTGGATAATTGCTAGCCTGAATTCCCTTTCTGACATACTATCCATGTCCATATCTAATAGCTCTGATGCAGAAGGCCCAGTCTCTTAATTTTTCTTCTGTTGGGCATTCCTCCTCCTAGTCGTTTTGGTGAGAGATGGCTGAACGGATGTGTAGCTGAATGTATGCAGGCAAGGTTCACCCTGGAACGCTTCTAAGCAATTGAGAGTCCCCACCAAAAAGAAAGAAAAAAGAAAAGAAGAGAGAGAGACAGGGAAAAAAAAAAAAAAGATAAAATAAAAGAGAAGGCCCAGCCCAAATGGCCCCAAGGTAAAATTTATGAAGTATACAAAAAAACAAACAAAAAGACAGACAAAAGTAGATGACAAGAGAATAAATAAATAAATAAATTTTTAAAAAAAGGAACCTCGTCAAAAAGAACCCCAAGTATAAGACTTATATACTACCAGGAAAAAAACAAATACACAAACACTGACAGAAGAAAAAGATGGGAGAGTGGTTATAAATTCTCAGTGTGGGCATGGAAGTTTATTTTGATTCTTCCTGGATGTATCTTGATATCTTTGTTAAAGGACTCAACTTTCCTAAGATAAAGGGGGATTAAAACTGGTTTACCTATAATGGTAGCATTGATTGGGGAAAGAGGATTACCTTAAAGCTTATCTCTATATGAATATTAAAAAATAATAAAATAAAATAAATTTAAAAATAGAAAAGCAAAAGAAAAACACAGGCATATGTATCAAAAAGTTCAGGTTAAAAGGTTATTATGGGAAGAAAAAGGTTATTATGGAATTTGATGTACTGAACATCTCATTGTGATGGTAAATAGGTTAAAAGTTATATATTTATAATATATATCATATATTATATATATATATATATATATATATGAAAAGAACCAGAATAGTGGGAATGAATTAAAAATAAAAGTTGTATCTATGGGGGCACCTGGGTGGCTCAGTGGGTTAAAGCCTCTGCCTTAGGATCAGGTCATGATCCCAGGCTCCGCATCAGGCTCCCTGCTCAAGCAGGGAGACTGCTTCCCCCTCTCTCTCTGCCTGCCTCTCTGCCTACTTGTGATCTCTGTCAAATAAATAAAATCTTTAAAAAAAAGTTGTATCTATGAAGTAGTGGTGGTTGTCCTCTTGTCTTTTTTTTTTTTTTCCTGGTTGGCTTTCCGGGGGAGGGGCCTGCCATGTGGGTTTTCAGGCAATATTCCTAGAGTTAAGTCCTCCTGCCCCCACCAAGGGGGTGGGCTCTGAGGAAACCGGTTTTTCAGGCTTTTGTTCTCTGGAGGTTTTTTTGTTTGTTCGTTTGTTTTTTCTCCCCTTGGCGGCTTTTGACAGTTCTTGGAGGTGTAGAGGAAAGCAAACTGCACCCAGACCTCCCTCTCAGAGAGAAGCCTCAGTTTCTTTTCTTTTTTTTTTTTTTTAAGATTTATTTATTTATTTGTCAGAGAGAGAGCGAGCAAGCGAGCACAGGCAGACGGAGTGGCAGGCAGAGGCAGAGGGAGAAGCAGGCTCCCTGCTGAGCAAGGAGCCCAAAATGGGACTCGATCCCAGGACGCTGGGATCATGACCTGAGCCGAAGGCAGCTGCTTAACCAACTGAGCCACCCAGGGGTCCCGAAGCCTCAGTTTCTTTCCCTCTCGGTGCTCCAGAGCACATAAATTCCCCCTCTGCCACTGGCAGACTGTCATGGTCTCTGGGGTCACAGGAACTCCCGTTTGTACCCAAAACCATGAGAAATACAGCCTACTAGCCGCGGCTCTCTGGGCAGGTCCAGACTGCCAGAGAGGTCCCAAGCAGAGATAGCGCACTGAGATTTTCCTGCTGGCCTGGCCTGGGAGTGCTCAGACTCTCCCGGTCTGAGACAGCATCAGCTGGTGCCTGCATGCACCTCTCCCAGGAGAGGGTGTAGGGCGTGACGCAGACTCTGGTGGTGCAGCACTCGAGTGGAGAGTGCAAAACGCTGTGGTTCTGCTGGCTGGCAAGTCTCCCTCACCTTCACGGGTGCCGCCACCAAGAAGCTCTCAGGCACTCAGGCCACTCAGGGACCAAGAGCTGGCTTCTTTGCTACACTCTCTCAGGCTCAGCGCCCAGAGAGACAGCCCAGCTGTCCTGAGTCAGTGGGCTTAAGCCCCTGTCCCTAATGGACCGATTCCAATTTCCCCCTACGATCCTTTGCTCTTTTTGAGTGCTTTCAACCAGACTCCAAGTTAATGCTGGTCCCCAATCACAGGGCACTCTCGTATTGGGGTATTACTTTCCAATGGGTCGCTTCTGGTGGATCCCTCCCCCTTTTGTTTATCTTCTGATATCAGTCCAATGTTCCCACTCGGCTTTACCTGCCCACTGGCATCTTCTGCCCCCGTAGAAATCCAGAAGTGTGTGATTCTAATCTCAGGTTGATTTTATGGGTGATCAGAGTTCTTTGGTAGGTAATCAGCTCACTTTAGGGGACAGGTTGAAATGGCGCCTCCTCCTAGTTCTCTGCCATCTTGTCTCCCCCCTGGTTTAGACTCCTGTTTATACAGTTACAATAAGTGATTAGAAGCTTGACTGTCACTTTCATTTTGGCTTTTTATTTTTATTTAAACATATAATGTAACCCCACCACCCTCTCCCAAACCCCCTCCCTCCACCCCCCTCAGTTTGTTTTATGACATTAAGAGTCTCTTTTGGTTTGTCTCCCTCCCAATCCCATCTTGTTTCATTTTTTCTTTTCCTACCCCCTTAACCCCCACCCCCGTTGCATCTCCACTTCCTCATATCAGGGAGATCATATGATAGTTGTCTTTCTCCGATTGACTTATTTCACTAAGCATAATACCCTCTAGTTCCATCCATGTCATCGCCATTTTGCCTTATTTAATCCAATACCCCAGCACACAGTGGCTCAGCTGAGTTTGTGCCATCAGTTGAGTTGAGTAGAATGCAGTAAAGCAGTAACACAAAGCATGGGAACAGTCAGAGGTTCCTAAGAAGTTTGTCAGCCAGAATTTGGTTTTTTTCTCACTTTCTGAGGACTCAAGCAAATGTTGAGAACTGCTACTAAAACACATGACAAAATTTATTAATCAACTGGAAACAATTCACAACATTGTAGTTATGTATTTGGATGACAAAATATTTGATTCTCATGAGAAGGGAATTCAAGGAAAAAGGTAGCACCTAAATTTATGGTGGTCAAGGAAGGCTTTATGGAAGAAATTCATCTTTGGTAACACCAAACTATTACAATTTGGGTAATCAGTAGACAAAGCAAATCCTTATTAGAGTATAATATCCCCATTTTTAAAGAATATAAAGAGTTCTAACACTATGGAACACTTTCCTGGTTAGATTTTTTTTTTTTTTTTTTTGTAAATTAAAGGTGTATACCCTTCCAATAACAAAGTGTTTTCCACTGCAGAGTGACATGGAATGGGATATATGATCATTTTTCATATTTTTTGTTTTGACTACATTATTATTTTATTTGTATACCCCAAATCCGAACTAGTGGATTAAAGAGAAGGCATCTTGAATATATTCCCCTCCACAGTTGTTCAGCTAATCCACTATGTGCCAATTAATAGGCAATTTGGCCAGTTACCAGCCATTGGGTTGGAGAGCAGCATCCTCCAATAAGGTGTAGACACTCTGGTCTAAATAGCGGCACTTTGAAAGCTAATTCAGAATAATTAAGTTTTGGAAAAGAAGCCTGGCTTCCCTCCAGCTGTTCAATTAAATTAGCTTATTTATTATGCCTCACTTTCAACTCCACTTTCTTGAAAATATGTTGATAATATTTTTCAAACCACAAATATTGAGTACTTTCTCAATGCCAGAGAGAAGTACATGCTTTCCTAGAGCTTAGAGTTCAAACTCAGTCTAGACTCTAGAGCACTGTGGATACAGAAACCAGTGGCTATGGAACACTTCAAACATGGCTAGTGCAACTAAGAATATAATCTTTTAATTTTATTAACCTAAATTTAAATTTTAAAATTGAGAGTTGCTTCAGCTATTGGAAAACTTTTAAGTAGGTTTGGAACAACTTGGGTATGTGAACCTATATTGGATATATGAATCACAGTATGTATTATGTATATTTTATAAAGACTAAATACTGTTGAAGTATTTCCAGTAAAAACCACATCCAAAATGAGACATGAGGTAATTACAAAACGTGCAATCTCAAAGATTTAGTAGCAAAAAAAGGTGAAATATCTCTTTAATTTTTGTATTGATTATATGCTGTAATATTTGGGATGTATTGACTTCCTAAACGGCTCACATTGCATTTCTAAAGTACTGCACTCTTCTAGAGCAGTACTTTGCCCATAGAAAGCTTAAACACATGGCTACTTAGGAAGCTCTACTGCAGGTACCTCAGCTCATGCTCATTTTCTTTCTGTCCCCTTTCTTCTTTCTTCCCTTGTTTTATTCTCCACCCTCTCTCTAACAATGATGTGCACTGGACTCTTAACTGCTGACCCAGGTTTTAGAAAATTCAAGGCAATCCATCTCTTACTGGTTCAGAATATAATAATTAAAAAGAAATTGAAGGACTTAGCAACTCTAACATATTAGGAGTATCTTAGAAACTCTAGTGAAAGGTGTCAAAGAAACAGTTTGCATTTCCCCATGGACAGTATCAGAAGTCATTTTTTTTTTTAAAGATTTTATTTATTTATTTGACAGACAGAGATCACAAGTACTCAGAGAGGCAGGCAGAGAGAGAGGAGGAAGCAGGCCCCATGCAGAGCAAAGAGCCCAATGCGGGGCTGGATCCCAGGATGATGGGATCATGACCTGAGCCGAAGGCAGAGGCTTTAACCCACTGAGCCACCCAGGTGCCCCAGAAGTCATTTTCTAATAAGCCACTAAAAACTTCTTATGCACTTTAAGTTTTAAGGTCACAAAGTCCTGAAAAATTAATAAAAGACGAAGTAGTTACCTTATTTTATGAATATCAGACATTAAATAAATAAAATTATAATGGAAAAGAGCTTTCAGCAAAGCATTTTAGCCATCACAGGATGGACTCATTAAGTTATCATCTGTACTTCTAGTAGTCACTCTCCAACTCCAACAGCATTGTCAGGCTACACAAAGAGAATGGGAAGTGCCTTGCTTAACAGTTCATATAGATTCATTGCTATTTAAAGCTAACAAAGAAGTTAGTCTTTGTCCTGACTCAGTTTAATACAGAAATCCATTGACTATTCCTGAGAACGTACGATTTCATCATTATTGGCAGAGACTGCTGGCCAATTCCCAATTGGGCAATTCTTGGGCACACAGACACAAGCTACTTTTTCCAGCCTGCCTTACAGTTAGATTCATCTGAGTTCTCAACACTGGAATATGAAAAGAGATGTATACGCCATTTCCTTGCCAACCCATCAAAATCTTCCATATATGGGCATATATGTCCTCCCTCCCCTACCCCAACTCTTCCTTTCTTTGGCTTGATGAAGAAAAGCATAAGGACCTTGGAAGCCATGTATCAAAGATTACAAAGCTAAATGAAGGAAGAAGCCTAGAGTCCTAAATAAATATTTGAAAGGCCACCTACCCACCAGGAATTTGAATTCCCTCCTTGGACAGTCAAGGTGGGGAAAAAAAAAAAAAGTAATTCTATCTTAAGTCACTGAAGTCTTAGGTGTTTAACAGCAGCTAGTGTTACCCTAACAGATATAATCAGTAACCCAAAGGACTGTAATTTAGCTTAAAGACAAACCAATTTCACAGCTCTTGGTATCACCAGTGAGCAGCAAGATAGCACCCCATCTCTTAGTTGCATTTTTACTCACTCTTTTTTACCACTCAAGGTGTACATTTTGCACAACCTGACTAGGTAAATATGTAAACAGGTGTAGAAAGACAAAAATGCCCAAGAGGCACATATAAAGGCACTCAACATCACTAATCACTAAGTAAATAAAAATTACAACCACAGTAAATGACTAGAATTAATAATACTGGAAGTACCAAGTAATGGGTCAGATGTTGAGCAAATTTAATATTCTCAAAGCACTGGTGGCTATGTTAAATGGTACAACCACTTTTGGAAAACTCTTTGGCCATTTCTAATAAAGTTAAACCTAAACCTAACTTTTGACCCAGCAACTCCACCCCTAGGAGAACTGAATGCTATGTTCACCAAAAGACTTGTACAAGAATAAAGGAGCTTTATTCATAAAAAAACTGGAAACCCAAGTGCCCATCAACAAGAAATTGGAAAAAGTATTTGTAATATATTTGTATGACAGAATACTACGCAATAAAAAGATAAACTACTGATACACTAAACATAACATGGATAAATTTCACAGATTTTATGTTGGCCAAAAGCCAGGCACAAAAGAGGAAATACTCTATGATTCCATTTATATAGAGTTCAACAACAGGTAAATCTAATTGTGGTAATAAAAGTCAGAATAGTAATTATCTTTAGGTAGGCATTTGACTGGAAAGGGGAAAGAAGGTGATACAAGTGTTACTTATCTTGATTTGGGTGACGGTTAGAAGTATACACAGGTAAAAATTTAAGCCACATACTTAAGATTTGTGCATTTTATTATTAAATTTTATTTCAAATAAAGAAACAGTTAACTTGTCCCAGAGCACACAATAATTATTAAGAAGTTGAGCTGGGATTCAACCTTAGGTCAACTTGAGTCTTTCACTACAGTAGTGTTCATTTTCCTACCGCATTATACATGAAGGAGAAAACTATAAGCCTCTGTTACCACTTAGCTTAAATAAGTGATTAGCATCACTCTTGATATACAGTTTATTCTTAATGTCCACACTATGATAAACTATACTTATTTTGGCATTGCATTCTTGGTCAAATGTTGGTATTAACTTTGTGGCACTGTATCAACAGTCCTGTTTACAGAATTGAAATAAATTATTTCAGCTAAGTTTTCTACAACCCCAGATGACTGGTAACACAGTAAGATAATTCAGAACAAACAATTAAGATGAAACTGTCAGAACCTGCATTGCATTTACCTGGGAAGAACACACTGGCTGATTACCATGTGCAAATGATCATGAATATATCTCTAATGTTGAGTATCTTAAGAATGACTGAAAAAATTAACAGAGGCACAGAGTAAGATGCCAAAATGGTCAATTAACAAGCATCATTCATGCCCATGTGGTATTTGTAATAGAGATTGGAAAACTATATAGCTGCAGATGTGATCTGACTTCTCAACTATCCATTTAGCATTGATAAGGCAACTAATGCAATACCAGAATAAGACTTGAACATTAAAATACAAGTGCACCAACATTTACGTGTGATACTGATACTCTGCATTCTTATACAAGGCTGCCTCTCTTAAAAAATATTTTTTTGTAACTGTATGCATTATATGACTTCTTCACATAAAGTCACATAAATGTGACTTCTTCATTGACTGGAGATGAACAGGGAGAAAAATGCAGTTACTGTCTTCTTTTTATATATAAGCCAACCACGGCCTAAAGCAGGTCACTGACTATGCTAGACAAGTCAAGAAATAAAGCCAATGTTTACTCCAACTAGTTATTTATTATAAAGCATCATGCTGACCTTATTATATAGGAGCCTCTCCTGTACATAAAAATTTTTTAATAAAGTGTTTGGATTTCTGTTGAGAATGTTTTAATCCCCCACATGGTAATCCCCCTCCTAAAACTAAATTATTAACCCCCCTCCTAGAACAAAAATCAAATTAAAATAGACATACCCAATACTTTGGGATAATTAATAAGCTCATACATTCAGAACAAGAAAATTGGTTTTTGTTCCTGAATAGTGAAAAAGAATCCCATAAACACATTAGACTCCAAATTCAGAAAACACTAACTACTGGAGACGAAACAAACAAACAAAAAATCGTTTGGGGGTTTCTCACCAAAAATCTCCCCACAGAAAAAGCAAATTCCAATACTCTGACAATTTGACAATCATCCCCTAAATTACAGGAAAACAATTAATGAATCATTTAAAGGATTAACAGATTTATCTGAATCACCAGCCCCCATACTTGGGGACAAATGATTTACTCACTTCAATTTCCAGCGTCCGTAGCGTCCCAGCACACCACCCTGTCGTCCCCTGTCCTCTCCTGACATGAATTCCTCATGGCACTACCGTATCGTGGGAGTGATAATCTGCTGTTCCGGACCCTTTGCCTGGGTCTGTGATGGATTTGAGAGAGGTTGGTAAAATCGCTGAGATCTAATGTACAAGTGGGCTTTGTAATTTATGTGATTGAAAAGGTTTCAGAACGCTAATGAGAGTCCAAGGAAAGCCCACAGAGTCAGCCCACCACCCACCGGCACACCCGCCCCCTGGGTCCCCTCAGCCCAAAATCCCGCTCCACCCCGCAGGCTCCCACCGTCCCATGCCCTCGCTCGCTGTCATTTCCCGGCTTCTCCTCGGAGTGAGCAGGAGAGTGGAAGGACCACCGATTGGGGCCGCCCCTGGGAGCCACCTCATCAAGGGGGCACGCAGGCGGAAGCTGCTTTTCAGTGCTGGCTGCTTCACAGCGGCCACAGCCGTCCCAGAGCTGCCTGACTGCTGAGGTTTTCTCCTGGCTGGATCTTCGTTAAGAGAGCCTTTCCTCACCACCAGGGCCTCGGGACACAGTACGATTCCACACCGGACTAATTTTTACCAAAGAGGTAGTAAGTACGCAGTTCGGCGCGGGGCGCGCGATGGGGGAATCAAGCTGACCGTGAGCATAAGCAGCATCTGCCAACCATAGATAGCAGCCGCACGCTGGCAAGTGACTGAGAAAGGGCTCTCAGAAATTAAAGACTAGAGAGGTACTCTATTTTCAACACACTTAGAAACCAAACAAAATAACAAAGACGCAACTGTGCAAACTGGGTAAGTGTAGAATCATGGGAAGGGCGGTAAGAGAAAACTGGCCAGTGCTGCTGCTCTACACAGAAATGTTATCCACACTTAAAAAAAAAAAAAAAAAAAAGGATCAGAAAAACTATACCTCCTCTACTCCAAGAACCTAGGGACAGATGGAGTACCTAGTGGAATCAGGACCTCTCCTCACCCTTATTTGCTACTACATCGTCATTATTCCCAAACCTTCACATGATCCTATATATTTCACATTTTGAGCTTCCTACTTTGGCTTAGGCAGGAAACTCTGGCTCATTAAAAATGCGTAAGCCTCGAGGAAAGGAAAGCTAAGCTTTATTGCTCACATTTCAACCTATGCCTTCTCTTGAGAGCAGGCCTTGATATAGTTAGATAGAAGAGCACTTAGACCACAGGCTCCGGGGCAAAACACAGATTGCTAAAAGTAAGTAAAGCTAGCATTCAAAAGGCATGCAACTGGGGCACCTGGGTAGCTCCGTGGGTTAAGCCTCTGGCTTCAGCTCAAGTCATGATCCCAGGGTCCTGGGATTGAGTCCCACATCAGGGTCTCTGCTCAGCGGGGGGGGCCTGCTTCCCTCTCTCTCTCTCTCTGCCTGCCTCTCTGCCTACTTGTGATCTGTCTGTCAAATAAATAATTAAAATCTTTAAAAAAAACATTCAACTTATAAATTGATAAGGACCTAAGATTTCTGATGCCAAGCAGCAGAAAAACAAATGCTCAATATAAGAAAAATTATTTTTAGGTTAAATTCCTAAGTGAAGCAAAAAATTCACTATTAAGCAACATTTTGAATAACAGAAGAAATGAAGATAGCCCTTGGAAATAATTGCTAAAAAAAAAAAATCACAGGGTTAAAAAATAGCAAAAATTCTACCAGAACATAGCAGATGGAAAAAAAAAAAAAGATATGAGATATAGAAAGAATGAAGAAAACTTAGGAAAATTTATCAAAGAAACAATACAGAACACTTCCAGGACCAGAAAAGAACTGTCTGCTAAAATACCAAGTACCAGTCAGAATTTAAAAGCCCACTCATAAAATTTAAAAGCACCAATATCTTTTGGGATCGATACAATAACATTGAACCTAGAAAGGTAATAAGGTAGCAAGAGCATGTTTCCTCTCCTGGGGGCAAAAAATACAAACTGCAGGGTAAACAAATTGCTCAAAATGAGTATGATGCAAGTTTAAAACAAACAGGTATGTGGAATGGTTTTGATCAATTTTCCTTTCACCCAAACATTTATCATCCTCCCTGGAAAAACAGATAATAAAATTGGGAAAATAAGTAAAAAAAAATGAAATCAGAATGTGTTAATTGGTCCATTCAGGAAACAATATTTATATCCTGTAAACTCTGTCTGATTTCCCTTTTTTTTTTTTAAAGATTTTATTTATTTATTTGATAGAGAGAGATCACAAGTAGGCAGAGAATCCTGCCTGATTTCCAATTTCAGAATCAACCTATAAATAAAAGAAGATAGACTTTATGGTTATAGAATAGAGTGGATGTTTTAACTCCAGAAATATAAATGTACAGTTTACAAATAATACAGTAAAAAGCCATAAAAGAGAAGAGAAAGAAAGCCTTTATCATTACTTCATAATGTGTCTTAATCTCTTACAGTTACCAAGAAAGTGAGAGTGATGTAAGTTAAATCTTTACCTATTATGGGGAAAACCAAGAGAAATCTAAATTTGGTGAGACAAAAATAAAACACACAATACCAATTACCAGAAATGGTGAAAGGCTGTTCAATATGGGATGTGAAATAGCAATTAAGAAAGGGAGACACAGGGACGCCTGGGTGGCTCAGTTGGTTAAGCAGCTGCCTTCGGTTCAGATCATGATCCCAGCGTCCTAGGATTGAGTCCCACATTGGCCTCTTTGCTCAGCAGGGAGCCTGCTTCTCCCTCTGCCTCTGCCTGCCTCTCTGTGTGCCTGTGCGCGCTCTCTCTCTCTCTCTCTCTAATAAATAAAATCTTAAAAAAAAAAAAAAAAAGAAAGGGAGACGCAGGAGAATACTGCTTCCTATTATAAACTCTTCTGTGGCATTTTCTAGTCATACGTGTACCTGTTATTTTGATATTTTTTAAAGAAATCATTCAAATGTATACCTAGAAATGCAGAAAGTAAGTGAACATAGGAACAGTTTAGTTTGTAATGATAGTTGAATTAGGTACAATATTCTTTCCCTTTTTATATTTGAGTCAGTAATGCTGTTATGGTAATTTTACAAATCATGCAAATTCAAAAAAATTTTAAAGGCAATTAGGCCAGCAATGACCAAAAAACTTTTTAAAGAAATGGGAATGGGGAGGGGAGGGAACAAATGGTCTGTAAATGCTCTTTGCAAACAAAACAAAATGGAGGAGAAAACTAAGACACACTGGTATCTTGCAAGTAACGACCAAAACACTTTTCCTTCATTTAGCCTTTCTAAGAAATGACATTACAGAATAGAAGTTAAATATTTCCCTATTTTCATTACTTGAACTTCCCTTTTTTGAGTTGTTTGTTCTTTGTCCATTCTTCTACTGGTATTTACATAACCACAAATAAAGAACTATACATACACTGATAATCCACTGTAGTCACAGTAATATTTTTCCTTGTCTGTTGTTTACTCTTTATATAAGCAACTAATCCTTTTGTGCTTGAATCTATTGTTTCATGATTTCTGACCTCTGAGTTACAAGTCAACTCTTATCCCAAATTCAAAGGTTTCATATTTAACTGTATTTTTTGTAGCTTTTAATTTTTAATAATACATGTGGAATAGATTGGAAATATGGCATGGGGCACACATCTAGTCCTAACAATATTTGTTGAACAGACCTTCTCTTTTCCTAAGTGATGTCTCATTCATTAACCAAATTCATGTAATAAGATTTTTGTTGGGGACAGGCTGCTTTGCATATCTTTCTTTTTTAATGTTTTTTTTTAAAGATTTTACTTATTTATTTGACAGACAGAGATCACAAGTAGACAGAGAGGCATGCAGACAGAGAGGAAGGGAAGCAGGCTCCCTGCTGAGCAGAGAGCCGGATGTGGGGCTCCATCCCAAGACTCTGGGATCACAACCGAGCTGAAGGCAGAGGCTTTAACCCACTTTAAGCCACCCAGGCGCCCCCTTGCTTTGCATTTCTTAAGTTAACAATAACAAGCTTTCATAATTGATCATTTTTTATCTAATATTTACATCTCACTTGTTTCATGTCTTAATATTTTGGTTCATTTATTTAATGATTTATTAAGAATTACTTAAACTTAGTATGTCTAGAATGTTTATATACTGGTAAATAAAAAAAGGATTCTCTCATTAGTCTTAAAATATCAAACTATTAATTACAGCAAGAGTGAACAGTATTGTGTTTTGTTGACAGAATTTGAGCTGAAGAATGATTTTCACCATTACATCTGTGTATTAATGTCTATTATATAAAAATATTTAAATTACGTAAGACCTTGTTCACTTCATTGGTTTTACAAGACTCAAAATTTCAAAATATGGGAGAACTATCATATGCCAACAAAGAAAAATTAAAAGTGCTCTTGGAAAACTAAGGGGGAAACGTGTTTCATCCTTTATTTTCAAGGAAAATCTGTATAGAATAAAAACAAACATTTGTTATGTCATTGAGTACAGAGCTCACATTGCATTTAACCATTTTCATCACATACCTAATGATCTAAAATCACCTTAAAAGGCTTATGTCTTTCACTATCTTCTACGTGAAAATCATGTTACCATGTTTCAGTGACATACTATTGCTTTAAAGGCTCCTTTTAAGTAAAAAATGAGACTCAATAATTTCTAAACAAAAGCTTATCATAAATCCTACTGCCTATTATAGGATCAATAAACACCACACTAAGATTAAGCATTTAGACATGAAACATGTCTAAAACCCCTGAAGAATACACTAGAAATAAGCAAGACATTTAGAATGCTTTAATCTTTCCAGTTAACACCATTTGTATCAGTAACTGCAATGTTGTAATTTTTAGCATTTCACATAACGAGTCAGTAAGAATTTTTTTTTAAGGGTGGGAGTAAGAACAGAAGGACAGAAGATAGAAGAGTGTCAGGTTTCACACTTCTGTTAAAAACTCAAAAATGAAAACTATTTTCTTCTCTGCATCAAAACTATACCACAAACTTGAAGGATGTTTTAGCTTTAATCCCATGACTCATCGTCTACTGGATTGGGAGCTTGTGAAGAAGAAAACCCTGCTGTGTTCAAAGTGCTCTTGCTCTGGTAATTCTTTAAAAAGAAAAAAAGAAAGAAACATTTTATTTTATATAATTTCTAAAGTGACATTGCCCAGACTGAGAAAGGGGACTCAAGCCTCCCACCATGTATTCCCCAAATATATAATAAAAGACTTGATTTTAACTAAATTTAATCCATTTGGGGAAAAAAAGGCCCACATCAACCTAGGAAGTCTAAGTTGCACAAAATATTTCAAGAAAAAGCTTTCTTAAACCAGTATTTGGCAAGTGGAAAAACTGAAAGTTTAAAAAGCATAAATATTTAATGATTAGTATGCTCTATGTTTCTGACTAAAAGTAGTGCTGCCTTTAAAATGACACATCAAAAAGGGACATGCAGTTCATTATCTCTAGTGTTTTGTCTTAATTATACCATCAGAATTCTAAAAACAAAGAATTCTTATGGAAGGTTTAGAAGAATCCAAATTAGAATTTCAAATGCTAGCAAATTTAGGAAAGAAATATTGTTAATTCTGTACTTTAAAGACCAAAAATACATACATATATAAAATTTTAAGAAATATTAATGAAAATATTATGAAAAAAATGGTTTAGATAATTATTGAATGTTATAGTTACTTCACATTATTAACCACAACATTCACAAAGAGTAACTGGAACCCAGGTTTGGAATTTTTCCCCTCAACCAACCTTTCTAGTATCAACTGATGCAAACACATTTCCTCTTGCACTACTACCACTGAAGCCAGGAACATATGTACTAAAGGCAATTTCTTCCAACCATGCAGGAACATCTTGTTGGGCCTTTAAAAAAGACATTAATTTCATATACAACATGCATCAAGTCTTAAAGATTGGAACAGTTTACTTATCCTCAATATACATATATATTTAATGTCTACTTTCAGTGATAAGTATGATTACTATCCATTCAGTTTAAACATTCAAAACTTACATCTGACAGTACTTTCACTAAAGGCTGTGCCAAATGGTTATCTGATTCAGGATCAAAAAAGGAAATAGCTTGGCCAGTATTTCCACAACGACCAGTACGTCCAATTCGATGAACATATTCATCAATGGTAGAAGGAAGATCAAAATTGATAACATGTTGAACATTTTCAATATCCAGTCCCCTGGCAGCTACTGAAGTAGCAACAAGAACTGGACACTTTCCACAGCGAAAATCTCCAAGAGCTTGCTCTCTCTCTCTCTGTTCTCGGTCACTAAAAATAAAAGTAAGCGTATGTTAGGACGGTTTTTAAGAAAATTATTACAGTGAAGCATTAAAGTTCAACCCATATATTTATTTTTAATAATAGTAAAAATAGCAGCACTTAATATTACTATCTACTTCTTACATACCAGGTATTATACTAATTCTGTCCAAGCCATTATTTCATTTAATTCTCACAGTAATATTATGAAGTGGAACAGTTATCTTCAATTGCACATGGAAGGTAATGGGTAGTACGTACATGGAGTTAAAACAAAAACTTAAGTATGACAAACATCAAACCTCACCTATTAACAATCTCTTTCTAATCTTGACAAGTAATATATAACTATTTTAGAATATCAACAAAGTTTTTAAAATTATAATCCCAGATTTCTATACATTCATTCACTGAATGTGTAAAGCACCATTAAAGTTGTATTAATATGACATTTTAATGCAAGTCAATAAAAAGATGTCTAACATGAGAAAGTCTGGGATTCTGAAGAAAAACTTAGATCTAAGGATTGGAGAGCCTTAAGGAAGCTCTCTTGAAGAGTTAGCATTCCTCATGATGAGGAGTCTAAGACCTTTAATGCCCACCCCATCACCCAGTTGCTATAAAAACCTAAAATGAAAATAACAGTTTAGATCTTGAAATTCTGAATCCTAATCTTAGGATTATATGATGTTAGTTATATACACTGATGTTTCTTAACAAATGACAAATACAAGGGTCACCTCCCTATGAAATCATATTAATCTACTCACCCATGAATACTTGTTGTTGATATTTTTTCTTGACAAAGAAAAGTAGCAATAAAATCTGCTTTTTTCTTAGTCTCAACAAAAACCATAGTTCTTTCATCACCTATAAGACAATGAAACAGTGATTTAACATTCAAACTACAAAATTAGGGCAAGGAAAAAAGGGCAGAGTTACTAGTAGGAAATAGTCTCATCTACCACTGTATCCCCAAGACCAAGACCAGGCCTGTTAGGTAATAGAAACTCAAATATTTCCTGAATGAATGAATGTCAAAGTTAAAGAATTAAGGACTATTTTTTTTATTTTAGGGACCAAAAACAACAACAATAAAAAGATAGCTTACCTACTGTCCTCCCAGGCCAACATCAAGTTAGAGACTTAGAGCAAGATAAATGATAACTACCTGCCAACTCTTAGCAATACATCTCAGGATCTTCATTTCCCTCTCTAGTTAAATAAATGCCTTTTTTCCCTACCTCCCAGGTAATTCAATCATTCATTCTGCTTTGATTGCCCTAAGGATTTATAAGGCATACAACCCAAGGTTGACAAATTCTACAGTATTCCATGTTCCAACATTCTTAATTCAAACCCCTTTATTCCCAAAATTTCATATATCAAGAAAATTAATAAACTTTATCCTAGGGTCTTACGAATCAAAAATATTTATTGGTTAGCTCAATGTACTTAATTGGTAGAAACTCAAGCATAACACAGAGATTTTTTTCACCTATTAAGAGGATAATTTATAGTAATGGAAAGAAGATTCTATGACTGTCCATAATTCCTCTCCCCCATTTCCCTATTAGTTGGCTTCATTTATTCAACAAATATTTAGTGCCTAAGAGACGCCAGTCACTATTCTAGGTGCTGGAAATACTGCAATAAAGTGCCTGCTTTCATTGTGGAGAGGCAAATAATAAACAAATATTATGCATTAAGTCCGATAAAGGAAAAAAAAAGGATACTCTCAAGAGGGTTACTTCAGATGTACCCTAGTTAGATGACATCTGAGTAGAAATAAGTACAAATAGGAATAAAACAATATAGTGAACTCCTGAGATAACTGGGGAAGTACAGTACAAGGCACAGGGAAGGACAAATATAAACACTCCTTAGTTATGGGGTTCCTGATGTGCTAAAAAGAAAAAAACAAAGAGAAAAGAGGTACAATGGCCATGAAGCAGAAGTGTGCCTGATGCATGTGAGGAACAGTAATGAACAGTCTGGCTGGAGTAGGATGAGCACGAGAGCAGCAGAGCATGAAGACTGAGAGGTAATGGTGGTCAACTTATATACTATCTTGAAGGACATTGAAAGAAATTCTTTTGAGAAAGGAAGCCCCTGTGTTTTGAACAAAGAAGTGACAAGATCTGATCTTTGTTTTAACTGAGGAGTTAATAGATTAGGAATATATTTTAATGGTAGAAGCAAAATTATTTTGCTAACAGACAAGACATATGCAGTTAGAGGAAGAAATGAAGGATGACTCCAAGACTTTGTGTCTGAACAACTGGAGAAATGGAACATTAACTAAGAGACCTGCAAGAAAAAAAGGTTCAGAGGAAGTATTTCATTAAGTCTCAGATCTACTAACCAAGCAGAAAAATCAAAATGGCAACTGATTCCTACCGTAATAAGTCAGTTAAATCTTAGTCATTTTTATTTGAATTCATTTTATTTACACATTTCACCTAAAATTTCTTTATATGCCAAATATTCTAAAATAACATATTACCTTTAATTTGCATGCCACAGAAATAACCACACTTCATTAGTAGTGTTATTTTTATTATGAACCCTCATCAAATCTTCCAAATTTAATAATTATCAGTAATAAATTAACCATGATCATTAAGTCTTTATCAACTACATATAATTTTTGTTTTCTTTTGATGCTTTCCCAAAGGCTGTACTATAAGCTATTACATAGCACAGTCAGTATCTTCAACAAAGGACAGACTCCAAGCCTTGTGGGGGGAAAAAAAACTGTATCAGGCACTTCAAACTACCAATATTTCAAAAGAATAGTCTTGAGTAGAAGGTTCTATATTGACACTGTTTTAATGACTTATAGACTGTATCACTGGACAAGCAGTATTTCCAGGACTAGTTCAGAAGCAGACAGAATCATCAAGGCATACTGCCAACAGATGCAATGCAATAACTACATGAAATACCATGGGGACATGGGAACCGTTAGAAGATAGAAGCTCACTCAGGTTTCTAGGTATTACAGATGGAATTTGACTGAGAGAGTTTTCCAGACTTAGTTTCCCATCTAAGCAAATAATAGAGGCTTTTAAAAAGTCAATGTCAGATTTCCCATGCAAACTTCCAGAAAGAAGTTAATTTTGTGAACTTAATAATTATTCAGTATTGTTTGGCTCTAGATTTGTAAAGCAAACTCAAAGAGGACTATAATATTAATTAACAATCTTGTTGCATTTATGCAGATAAGCCAAACATGAGATCAACTTTTCTTGTGACAAAAAACAATCTCTGAGATTGTTGTGATCATGAGAGGATAAAGGCTGTCAGGAAAAACTGTGAAACACTTTGAAATAAGCAAAAAACATTACTGTCTAGCACATGTTTTGTAGTTATTCTTCTTTTACTTTTTTTCTGTTGTACCTCTACTATAACTGATAACAATGCAAATGATTCTTATCAGTAAAAATACAAATGAAGTTTTCCCCTCAGAAGCAGCTGATTATTGCTTTGTGGATATTGACCAAGTTTATATATATTTTTTTAAGATTTTTTTTTTTTAATTTGATAGACAGAGATCACAAGTAGGCATAGAGGCAGGCAGAAAGAGAGGAGGAAGCAGGCTCCCCGCAGAGCAGAGAGCCCGATGCGGGGCTCCATCCCAGGACCGGGATCATGACCTGAGCTGAAGGCAGAGGCTTTAATCCACTGAGCCACCCAGGCGCCCCACCAAGTTTATATTTACGTGTAAATTTATTTGAGCCTTCCTAACAGTCTCCACATAGATGTGTTCTTGAATTCTTCAAATTGGCTGTAACATCTTACTAGTTCTCCTGTTAATTAATTAGCTCAATAAAATCTTTGATATTCAATTAAAATTATGAAAAAGGCAGTTGGTTATACTACCATAAAATAATGATACCTATTACATTTTAAAGGTGCAGGGGACAGGCTAGCAGACTTAAGTTAAAGAGTGGGGAAAAAGATTATATTAACAAAAATATGTAAAATTTGAGGATATACTGAATCCCATGCAGATTTTAAAAAATATATGTATATACCTACACTCATATATACATACATACATAAATTACAAAAACAATGAATTCTAAGCTACAAAACATTTAACAGTTTAAATAATAGAGAAGTATACCAATCGTGCTCATACACTGACCTCAAAAGATTTTTCAAAGGCAAAACAGCACTTCTGAAAAATTCTCATCAGGATTATTCTTAAAATAATCTTTATTTCACAAATACATACTATAAAAAAATCTTAAGGTTATTACACTAGAAATGTGCTCTAACTTCAGCAAAATGACATATTGCTCATTTCTTCCACATATGGAACTTCAGTTTATACCAGGCAAGTTACTTGACCTCTCTGTATTTCAGTGTCCTCAAAGTTTCTATGTCGGTAGCAAAACCTACCTCAGAAGGTTGTTTTGAAATTCAATGAGTTATCACATGTAAAACAATGAGAATAGTATGTGGCCCTAGAAGTAATTATTTTAATTTTATATGCCATCTGCAATATACTATGAAACATCAGATGAAGCAAACCAGTAATATTTCTCAAACTCAAGATGAGTATTTGGTTTTTAAAAGTTGTTTTTTGGCTCCCAGGTGGCTCAGTTGGTTAAGCAACTGCCTTCAGCTCAGATCATGATCCCAGAGTAGTGAATCAAGTCCTGCATCTGCTCCCTGATCAGCAGGCAGCCTGCTTCTCCCTCTCCTCTCTGCTCTTGCCCTCTCTCACTCTATCTGTCTCATTCTTTCCAATAAATTCAGAAAAATATTTTTAAAAAGTTGTTTGTTTTTTTAATAAGACTCAGCAAAAACTGAAGACTACAAGACTTTAAAGGTGCTTTCTAACTCAACTTCCTTTTCTCCCCCCTCATTGTTGGAAATTAGATGGTTTCTGGACTTCTCTTCTCATTCTTCCATCTCAACAGGGACATTCAAATTGAAACAATTATTAAAATGAAGGAGGGAAGGGGGAATATACAGCATGTAAGTACACTTAGCCTGTGAGGCTTAGAATAAGATATTAAAGGTATGAAAATGGTGATATTGAAAAGTTCTATTTCCAGACATAAACTAAGTCTATTCAATCAAACAAAGAAATATGACCTCCTATAAAAATTGGTGGTTTGTGGGGGGGCCAGAAATTTCTCAGCAATATTGTGAAGAAACAGAACTAGATCTTTAAAGTTCCTGCCAGCTCTAAAATTCTCTGAATCTGTGATTATGGGAAGCCTTAGTAAGCAAAAACTGGGAACTAAAAACAAAGAATTCATTTTTGGTGGAGTAAACACAGTTTGATATAAAGATATATTAGTAGGCCTTTTTACTTCTTAAAACAAAATATATATATATATATATATTTCTCTCTAGCTAGAATAGTTTTTAGTCAAATACTGTTTAAATCTCAAATCCTTCCTATTTTTAATCTTTATGAAAAAAGGACTATACTGCTACATAATTTACACAGGAAATTGAATCATAAAACCTTTTATGAAAGAAAGATTTAAAGAAAAAGCAGTAAAACACACAGATTAAATAAAAACTTATGCCAAACAATTTTTCGAGTAATTTTTAAAAATTAGTCATTTTTTTACAAATCAAAATCATGAAAAAAAGTAATTATATCAATTTAAGGTACCTATGTTTCGTAGAATTTCAACAAGTTTTTCTCTTTTGGAGTACTGGCCAACTTGGAGAATGGTCTGCTGAACATCTCTACATGCTCCACCCACTTGTCCAACAGCAACAAACAAATAATTCGACTTTAAAAACTCCCCAGCCAACCTTCAAAGACAAAAGATTATTCCTTAACTTATCCTCTTCCATTAATACTCATTATATGCACTGAATTTCGGCAAGGGTTACTTCAATATTAGATTGTAACAACTGTAATAAGATAAGGTAAATAACTGTCATCCAAGTACTAATTCCAAAGATCAGCATAAGATGTTAAGATTTTATTAAGTACTTAACAACTGTTAGTGAAAAAGCTTGTGTTAAATTATGGATACAGGAAGTTCAAGTGATGTGGAATCCATGTAAAACTATATAAAATGTGTATGTTATATAATAAAAATTATGCTTAAATATCAGACTACAATAAATGGGAATTTTTGTTAAAAGCTGAAATACAAGCCTAGGGCAAAAACTCTGTTCTTCACAAATACTTTTATGTATATTATGGCTAGGAGTTATTTTCTGAGAATATTATTTGTTAAATTACTATACTTTGAACAATTATGAGCAAACCAGATCTTAGGTCAATGCTTTTCATATCATAACACATACCAAAAATGGTTAACATTTATAGAGCACAACTGAGTAAAAAAAATCAGACAAGAGGTGAAGGGCCTAGGGGCCGATGCTCACCCCAAAGGTTGAGGGTATCAGCATGTTGACACACACATAACTCACTGACAGTGCACAATTAAGGTCTGCTTTAGATCATCCAGAAACATAGGGAGTGGAAAAAGGGAACTGCCAATCAAAGAGCTGAGTTTTCAGGGATTAAGGAAGAGGTCCAAATCTATCATCAGTCCTCCTCTCTCCCATTTAGCAGTCCCTTACTTCCTACCTGCCATCCTAAAATATCATGAAAATAGTTCAAACTTAGCATTTCCAGAATTTTTTTTAGCATTTCCAGAATTTTAATAAATTATTGCTGTTTCTTTCTCCTCACCTGCTCTTACAATAAAAGAAAAAGAAAAGCTTCGTTTTGATATCCCTCCTGCCAGAATCAAGCCCTTCTCAACTACAAATTTCAAAACCATCTCAAATTCTTTATTATCCATCATCCTTTTCATTCGCTAAAACATTTAGTGAGTGTCAGGCACACATGGTGCAAGGTACTAGGAGTACAAAGATGGATATAATGTTCTCTGCCACTGAGATGCTCACATCACTAAGATAAACATAAGTTATATAAAAAATAATCACTATATTTTTAGGTAGTTAACATTTTAATATTTGTATAACCATATTAAACATTTAAATATTTAATATATTTAATATAACATTCTAGTTTTAATAATTAACATCTACTGAATACTTCCCATATTCCCAAAAATGTGCAAAGTGTCTAAAACAGTTTCACAAGTACAATGGCAGGAAATAGATGAAATGATGTGTATTTGGAAGAGCTTTCAAATTGAAGCCAATAGGAAATAGTTTTAGTAGACAAGAAATACATGATTTCAAGCAATAAAGTAGCAGGTGAAGCAAAGATTACATCATGTGTCGAGTCTGAAAGATGGTTAGTCAGTCTGTGGAGATAGGAAGACATGGGAGGGTTTATTTATACATTTTTTTTTGTTTTGTTTTCTTTTTTTTCTTTTATTATGTTATGTTAGTCACCATACAGTACATCACTGGTTCTTGATGTAGTGTTCCATGATTCATTGTTTACATATAACACCCAGTGCTCTGTGCAATATGCGCCCTCCTTAATACCCTTCACTTGGCTAACACATCTCCCCACTCCCCTCCCCTCTAAAACCCTCAGTTTGTTTCTCGAAGTCCATAGTCTCTCATGGTTCATCTCCCCCTCTGATTGGGAGGGTTTATTTTGAACAAATGTTTAAAATAAACCAGACTTTATTTTGGAATCATTACTAACACGAAATTGAGATTAGAGTCTGGGGAGAAAGGTTAGAAAGCCACTAACAACAAGCAGAAGGAAACTGAAAAGGACTTAAAGTGGGAAATAAAGAAGAAACTAACAGATTTGAAATATTCTAGAGATAACTACCAAAATGAGTATTTTTGAAGGGAGAAAGTTAAAGTTGTATAAGGGAGGAATCAATAGGATTCAAAGGATTTTGGTTTAGAAAGACTATGCTGCCAATAAGGAAAATGGATAAGAAAGAGGGTACTGAAGAATAGCTTCCATTTTGGACATAATGAACATTAGTTACTAGTAATTATTTTAAGAAGAAGTACTTTTTTGGTTTTTTTCAAAGATTTTATTTATTTATTTGAGACAGAGAGAGCATGAGCAGGAGGTGAGAGGGTGCAACATGAGAGGGAGAAGGAGATACCTTGCTGAGCAAGGAGCCTGATGTGGGACTGGATCCCAGGACCCTGAAATCAGGACTTAATCTGAAGGCAGACACTTAACTGACTGAGCCACCCAGGTGCCCTAAGAAGATATTCTTAAAAAGTTAAAACCTCGGGACGCCTGGGTGGCTCAATTGGTTAAGCAGCTGCCTTCGGCTCAGGTCATGATCCCAGCGTCCTGGGATCGAGTCCCACATCGGGCTCCTTGCTCGGCAGGGAGTCTGCTTCTCCCTCTGCCTGCCTCTCTGTCTGCCTGTGCTCGTTCATTCTCTCTCCCTCTGTCTCTGACAAATAAATAAATAAAATCTTAAAAAAAAAAAAGTTAAAACCTCAAGTCTGGCACTCAGGAAAGAGATTAGGGATACAGGTAATAATTTGGGACAGTTACAGAAGAAAACGTAAGCTATGGAAATGGATGCTGCAATGGTTTAGTGACATGCACAGTGATAAAAGTATACTTTCAACACAGTAATGAGCAGCTTCTAACATCTGAAAGCAGAGAGTGAAGCAAGTGAGGAGACTTCAGTAACTTAAGACTGTAAGCAACTGAAGGTCAGGTCCTCTATTTTGTTTACCATATATCCCCAGGACTTATAATCAAATGTGGCTCATAAAAAGCACTCAACAACTATTAGTCATGAGAGTACACATTAGTCATTTTGACTGGCCAATATCCAAATACCTTCCTATTTCAGGGTGAACCAAAAAACAGGCAACAGGGTAATTGGGTGGTCAGATGGTTAAGTGACTGCCTTTGGCTCGGGTCATGATCCTAGAGTCCTGGGATCGAGTCCTACCTTGGGCTCCCAGCTCCACAGGGAGTCTGATTCTTCCTCTGACCTTCTCCCCTCTCATGCTATCTCTCTCACTCTCTCTCTCAAATAAATAAATAAAATCTTTTTAAAAAAGGCAACAGAATATTGCCTACTATTTAAGTAGGTAGTTACCTATCCACTATTAATTGCCAAAAATGAAGATGGAAATGCAGATATCACTTTTCAAATTTAAGACACCATTTAATATAAGAAACTATTATTTTATATACTACTAAGAAAAAAAATCCTAACTGATCAAATGCTTTCTTATTTAGACATTTTCCCCAGTAAAGAGTCCTTTTTAAGCTTACACAGAGACTTTTTAAATCATCTCTTAAGTAAACCAAATCAATAGCCAGTCCTACTATCTGATGACTCTGAAGTGTTTGATCCCATGTAACACTCTATCATACAAGGAGACCTACTTTACAGCAAAAGAAGTAATGGAGCAGGCCCATAACCATAAGGTTATGATTAGGTCTATAGGTCATATCATACCCCTGAGTAAGGAAAGGGTTAAGATATAGGCAGAGAAAGACTGGGGAACCCTGGCTAGGCTCTGAGACTATTCCAGGCAAGCAGAAGCACTAAGAGAGAGCGAACAAAGTATAAGGAAACAGACCACCTGGCCCTGGATGTTAGGGAGTATTTTTCTTTGGTGGCTACCAAGTATCACAAAAAATGGCCAAGCCTCAAAGAATTAAGTCATTAAGGGCATTAACAATAGTCCTTGCTCAAACCAAGATGACCAAAGAATCTAAAGGACACAAGTTTCCCAGTTGGTTCTCAATGAGACTGCCACTAAAAGCCATCAGTGGCAACCCCTTTGGAACTCCTTCCACTCTAGAGAGCTTTCTCTGTATCCTTACTTAATAAAACTCTTATCGCTTTACTCACTCTCCTTTGTCCAGGAGAGTCATTCTTCAACTCTGTCAGACAAGAACCTGGCTCTCTCATTTCACTACAATACACATTCTATCACCCTGACAGAAAGTGAAACATCCACTTAAAGAAAAGCTCATAGGCCAGCTTGGAAGTGCTTCTTTACAAAGACAGCACATCATTCAACACGGCACAGTAACTTTCAATCAGAAATCTTTATATAGTGCATTCAGTTTGAGAGCCAAAGGGTACAAAGCAAGAGTGGCCCCCTTACCATCACTCCCAGTGACCCACATAGGAAATCTGTGCTTCCCACACCCCCTCAAGCTATAGATTCTGCAGATATGGAGATCTTGGTACCCAAAAAGTTCTGTCAGAATCAACAGAAGGAGTCTTTAATGAAATACAAGCTAAAGTTGCTTTCTGGTCATTTCAGGCACCTTGTGGCCAAGGGAGCAGCAAGCAGGAAGAAGAGTCACAATTCTAGAAGGGATGTGTCATCCTAATCTCAGAATTCACCAAGCCATATAGCATATATAGTGAGATATTCAACATGTGTCAATAATTGGTACATGAATTTTCTAAGAAAGGCCCAATTTTCCCAAGCTATATAATTTTGATTTGAAAAGAAGACAAAAACATAAAAGTAACTTCATTCAGTAAACACTTATTAAATCCTAGCTAGCTGCTGTGCAATCACACACATATACACATTTTAACAAAATGCTGACACTAATGCAAAGCCAGGGAATAAACAATTAAAAATACAGTAAACTTTTTAGGAACACATCCATCTCTATGTTAAAATCTTAACATTTAAAAAAACCCTCAAAAATAATATATATTTGCATTGCTTTTCCTTTCATAAAAGCATTTACATACAAAACAATTATTTTTAAGAAGAAAAAAAATGTTACCTTTGAATTTCTTCTGGAAAAGTTGCACTAAACATAAGGGTTTGACGCTGTTCTTTTGATGGCATTCCAGGGCAAGAAATTAATTTCTTCATTTCTGGTCCAAAACCCATATCCAGCATGCGATCAGCTTCATCCAGAACTAAATATTTGACTTGTCTGAGACCAATCTTCAAGAATATTTTTAAGAGTTAGAGCAGAAAATGCATACGAATCAAAATATTAAACTAAAACATTCCTCACAATTCCGACTACTAATTTATTGTTAAGCATGAAGATTAAAAATCAATGCATAAAATAATGAGAACTGTTATGCTTAGATAACACTAGTGCTATTTAAATACTGATGAACAATTCTTGATCTTCACTAACATGTTAGCCACTAGCCACATACAGCTATTAAGTACTTAAATCATGGCTACTATGTATAAAGAACAGAATTTTTTCATTTTATATCATTTTTAAATTTGTATAGCCCACATGTGGCTGCTGACTACTGGACTGGACTGTATAGATGTACAGCTTATTTTCTGTTAAAATCGGAGTCTTTAACGTAAGGAAAAATTTCCTAACAGCACGACATATTCAAATGTCTTATAAGGGGTAAGTTTAGCTCTAACACCTTAAACTCTTAAATTCTCCATTCTCTAATCACTTGGGAACAACTGAGAAACTTCTGTTACCTTCACATGAATACTTATTACTATAAGGAGGAAGAGACATTTTCAAGGAAAACAAATGAATCTGGCATAACCATGTAGGTTGTTTAGTGAGAAATCGAGGTGGATTTCTCTGGATAGTCTAAATACGTATCCAAAGAAAACTACCTTTATAAAGAAAGACCATGTTTTGAGTAATCCCTTTAGAGAAGAGCCTAAAAAAAAGCAAAGGAGGTTCATCAAAGCAAGCTTAAAGCACTGATTTACTGATGTGATAAAGTGTTATGTGAATACCTAAAGTAAGTACATAAAACTAAATATGGTTTTAAAGGCTGAGAAATTTTAACAATCCTGGTTAACATCATGGTAAAATCCTCGTAAACAAGAGACAAATGCTAATAACCAGGTAATCCTGGTAAAAGAGACAAATGCTAATAACCAGGCTTTCTTTTATGAAGAAAAGATGTCATCATGACTTACATGAAACTAGATAGAAGCATTTACTCCATTTCTCCCAGTGTAGTGGAATATGGAATATAGACTTGAGTCAGATCCAGCTTCTAGCCCTAGCCTATCACTAGAGCTAAGTGAGGGATTTTAAGTAAATTACATAATCTCATTCACTGTCTTCTCAAATACAAAATAGGAAATACTGTTTATCTACTGTTGGAGTTATTTTAATAATATTTTAATAATTGTGTACGAATGCATTTAAAGAGTGGCACAGTCAGTTAAGTGTCCAGTTATGTGTTGGCTCAGGTCATAATAGAGCCGTGGGCTCAGCATAGATTCTGCTTAAGACTGTCTTTCCCTCTCCCACTATCCCTCCCACCCTGTGCTCACTGTCTCTCTGAAGTAAATAATATACATCTTAAAAAAAAAAAAAGGAATGCCTTCAGAGAATCTGATGGGCGCCTAATATAAATAGCACTCTAATAAACCCTTATCTCTTTGCATCATCTTTCCCTTTCCCATTCAAAAAAATTATATCAATCCACAATTTTATTACCCATCTAGGGCCTACCTTTTCTTTACCTATGATATCCATCAGTCTCCCAGGGGTAGCACATAATATATTACAGCCTTGTACTATTTGTCGAATTGAATGCCCCAACTGGGTTCCCCCATATATAACAACAGCTCTTACACAGGTCCTATTAACAAGAAAAATGCATGTTATTTTCTAGTTATGTGAAAATTATACACTTGTTTCTAATAAGATATTTTTAAAAATCCATAAAGAAAAAAACCTAATACATTCAACTACCTGAAAAAAAATTAAACTCTTCCTAGGAAGAGCTGAAAAGCAAATGACAAATGATGGAAAAAACCCTGGAATATATCCAATAAAGGGCTTTGGCTCAGGTCATGATCTCAGGGTCCTGGGATCAAGCCCCGCATCGGGCTCTCTGCTCAGTGGGGAGCCTGCTTCCCCCCGGTACCTGGCCTGCCTCTCTGCCTACTTGTGATCTCTCTGTCAAATAAATAAAATATTTTTTTAAAAATGGCCAAAAACATGAACAAGTGGTTCATAAAAAATAAAAATAGCTCTTAAACATTTTTTAAGGTCAACATTACTGTAAAAATGAAGACAAATAAAGACAAACACATTATTCCCGAAGTTTAATAATACCATGTTAGCCATTTCACAATTTTAATCTCTTTCACAATTTTAACTCTCTCTTAAAATTTAAAAACTTCTCGGGGACGCCTGGGTGGCTCAGTTGGTTAAGCGGCTGCCTTCGGCTCAGGTCATGATCCCAGCGTCCTGGGATCGAGTCCCACATCGGGCTCCTTGCTCGGCAGGGAGCCTGCTTCTCCCTCTGCCTCTGCCTGCCTCTCTGTCTGCCTGTGCCCTCTCTCTTTCTCTAATAAATAAATAAAAAATCTTTAAAAAAAAAAAAAATTTAAAAACTTCTCTCTTGTCCCAATAAATTCATATGTATTAATTTACCCTTCAGATATGTCCCCACAAATGGGGAAAGAAGACTTTACAGTAATATTCACTGCCAGCTTTATTTTTAGTATCAAAAGGCTGAAAACTTATAGTCTAGTCACCCAAAGGCATTCTGTGCATTCTTAAAAAGGGGTACAGTTTTAGATTAAGCATTATCTCCAAAATTTACCATTAAAAAAATAGAGTGACAACTCAGCTTGGTGTGCCACCATTTGCTAAGAGGGGGATTAAAGTGCATACATGTGCACCAGCTATTTCTACTTTAATTCATACAAAACTGTTAAGAGTGGGTAACTCTAAAAAGAATTAAATAACTGGGGGGGGGGTTAAGACAACAGGACAATTTTATGTGTTTTTTTTAAAGTTTATTTATTTAAGTAATCTCTACACCCAACACGGGGCTCAAATTCACAACTCTGAGATCAAAAGTCACATGCTCAGGTCTCCTGGGTGGCTCAGTCAGTTAGGTGTCTGACTTATGACTGGCTCAGGTCATGATCTCATGGGTCTTGGAATGAGGCCCTGCATCAGGCTCATACTGAGCATGACATGTGCTTGAGATTCTCTTTCTAAAGTAAATAAATAAATCTTTAAAAAAAAGGGGGGGTTGCATGTTCTACTGAATGAGCTAGGCAGGCACCCTAAAAACTTTGTTAATTAAATAAACTCATTACTTTAAACAGATTCTTTGTTTTCTCCCATTGCTAGACCTAAATAAGGTAATACATAAAAAAATATTTATAACTTACCAAATGCTAAGGATTCAGTAACTTAGTTATTACCATTATTCTTCTAAGTGTACCATAATTTAACCAGTCCTTGAATGACAGACATTTAGATACTTTTTAAGTCTTCTGCCACAATGTTACAACAAATTTCCATGCACAAATATTCATTTTGTGCATACACATTATGTGATTTTACCATGCACATTTTTTTCGTTTCTTTTTTGTTTTGTTTTTAACAGAGAAAATTGGTTTTTTGTTTTGTTTTGTTTTTAACAAAGAAAATATGTGTTATTTTTCACTTTAGACCTAAAAGTCTAAAAGCAACATAGTACATGGGGACTATTGAAAAAAATCTCTGGCCTCAGCAATATATATACCCACTTAAAAAGAAATCTGTTAATCTTGACATTAGATTTTTTAATAACTTTGTTTTTTTCTTCTCATTTTAAAATAAACTGATTCAGTGGTGCCTAGTTGGCTCAGTTGGTTGAACATGTGACTCTTGATCTCAGCTCAGGTCTTGATCTCAAGGTCATGAGTTCAGCCCCACTCTGGGCTCTATGCCCAGCGGGGAGCCTACTTCAAAAAAATAAAATAAAATAATTCACAGAAAATAAAATGTTGGGGCGCCTGGGTGGCTCAGTGGGTTAAAGCCTCTGCCTTCGGCTCAGGTCATGATCCCGGGGCCCTGGGATCGAGTCCCGCATAGGTCTCTCTGCTCAGCAGGGAGCCTGCTTTCTCCTCCCTCTCTGCCTGCTTCTCTGCCTACTTGTGATCTTTGTCTGTCAAATAAATAAAGAAAGAAAGAAAGAAAAGAAAAGAAAATGTTAATAATTTCTACATAGAAAGCTCTAAAAAACCTGCAAAGAAGAACACTAAGATCCTATCAGATAAAGTGGTAAATAACAATGTTTAATTAACAAAGGAAAAATTATTAAATGTTCCAAAAGTAGTTCAACCTCTTAATAAATTTTTAAAAAATGAAGATACCTGTGGTGATTTTACAATATATATACAAAATTTTTCCATTTTCCTTCATTTTTTCAAATATAGATCCTAAATCTCTTTCCCCTTAAATGTGTGTAAGGCTGGCTTCATATGTGTATAACCTGTGCAGTCACACAGGGTCCCAAGGTAAGAAGAGCCCTTAGCTTGATTTAATGCTCTGCTATATACAGTCTTAAAATTCACAATAATTTTTGAACAAAGGTCTCGCGTCTTCATTTTGCACTGGTTCCAGCAAATGACAGAGCTAGTCCTGAGTATGGGGTAGACTGAGTGCTGAGTGATAAACACAATATGGCAGAAGTGACTGAGATGTTTTAAAAGAGCCACTGTATCTTCCTCCTTGCTCTTTCTTGTTCATCACTCTAAGCAAGCCAGATGTCACTTCCTAAGGACAACCAAGGATCCTTATGGGAGCAGTACAGCCAAGCCTTCAGACGACTACAATTGTTGGCTGGTATCTGACCTCAAGCCAGAAGCACTCAGCTAAACTGTTCTCCAATTCCTTATCCCCAGTAACTATTACATAATATTTATATTTTGAGTAACGAGGTGTTAGTTAATTTGTTAGGCAGCAATCCATACCAAATGTTGCAAAACGTATACTGAAACTGGCATTCTCATAGACTGCTGATAGAACTGTATATTGGCGAAAGCTTTAAGTATATACCCTTTAACATTAAACTTATAAAAATCTACTCTGAGGAAATGCTTCAAACATAAAAATAGAAAATCTTTATTCAAGCAAGCTGTTCATTATAATTGTATTTATGGTAGCCCCAAACTAGAAACAACCAAAATGCTGCAAAATAGACATAAAATACATACACATAAACAATTTTAAAATGATTAAAAATTGGGGTGATTATGATATAAGCATTTTCTACATTATGAAGTTACATGTGAACAGATTATTATGAGGAACACCCTAAGTGCATTAAGCATACATTTAAAACTACCAGAAAATATACCACATTATGTTCACTATTTTATCTTTCTACTTCTATTATCATCTGAATTTAATACGCGTGTTTCTTTTTTAAAAATAAGCATGTTTCTTTTAAAAATAAAAATTAACAGGGATTCCATAAAGAAGATGATGAAAAAGTACACTTCAATCAAGTAACAGTAATTATGCTGACTGCACTGCACTGACTTATTCCCAAAGTAATTGAGAAAAATCTCTAAAGGAAAACTTGTTTTCAGTGGCATTCCAGATGTACATACCCAAAAGAAAACTTTCTGGCTTCCAGGTAGATCTGATTGATCAGTTCTCGAGTTGGTGCTACAATAATGCACTCTGGTTCCTGCAGCTCCTTAAAACGACTGGCTGTTATTCCATCACGCATCATATGTGCCAAAATTGGCAAGAGAAAAGCTGCCTAGAAGTTGAATTACATAATTTACAAATTTATAATACACTGTCCTTCTCCCTATAGAAATAAATCTATTCCTGGGACGCCTGGGTGGCTCAGTTGGTTAAGCGGCTGCCTTCAGCTCAGGTCATGATCCCAGCGTCCTGGGATCGAGTCCTGCATCGGGCTCCTTGCTCAGCAGGGAGCCTGCTTCTCCCTCTGCCTCTGCCTGCCTCTCTGTCTGCCTGTGCTCGCTCTCTCTCTCTCTCTCTAACTAATAAATAAACAAAATCTTAAAAAAAAAAAAAAAGAAAGAAAGAAATCTATCCCTTAATCCCTTACAGCTTCTAGATTCTTCTTCCACCTTGCTGGTAAATTTAATATGAGAGAGGAAAACAATTATTTCAGTGAGTTTTTGATAGATATATTTCAGTTATTTTAAAATCATACCCATGAATTCTAAATAATTAACATGAACTTATTTATTAAGGGTAATGTACACATAACCTGATGTAAATCAGTGTATTTAGCAATTACTCTAAATTAATTCCTTTTGGAGTAGTGCTAAAATTATCACAGAATACATGACAAAAATGATACACAAACAACAGAAATTGGGAAATCGTTCATTTGGATTACTCACCCTTAGTAAAGTTAATGTGGCAAGTGAAATTTTGTGCTATAGTTTTCTCATTAAGCAAATTAGACAGTAAAGTCTATTTCCAAAACTATGTGTAGGTCACCCATCAGCTGCTATAGTATACAACTCCTTTATTATCCTTTCAATTCTACTACAGAGGCTGATAAAAGTTGAAATAGCATGAACCATAATTCTTTGATTCAGAAAGGATAGGCTTTTAGACTCATCTCAGGGAACTCCATTTAACAGACAGATCCCAAAGGTAAGTCCTAAGACCAACCTGATCTCATCAGAGTTCTTTTAGATAGCATAACCTGATGTTACTTCATATTAAAGACCAAGTACAATGCATACTGCTATTTCTCATTCTTTTAACTCCAAAATTTTATCAGCTTTATTATACAACTTATTTTCTCTCTTTCTCTGTATTTTATAACCTCTGGTGCTTTGACTGTCAATCATTTTGTTTTACTTTTTTTAAGGGGGTAGGGCAAAGACAGAGGGAGAGAGAAACCCAAGCAGGCTCCATGCCCAGCACAGAGCTCGATGAGGGGCTCCACCTCACAATCGTGAGATCATGACCTGAGCTGGACATTTAACCAACTGAGCTATACAGGCGCCCTTCAATCATTTTGTTTTAGACACCACCATCTTCCAGGAGTTGAACAGTCTTAAAATGGATTAAACATCTATGAACTGCAACACTACTCTAGAAATAGTTCTAAATTCTTTCTTCAGAAGTATACAAACCCCACTTGGGGCACCTGGGTGGCTCAGATAGTTGAGCTTCTGCCTTTGGCTCAGGTCCAAGCCTGGCTCCCTGCTCAGTGGGGAGCCTGCTTCTCTCTCTCCCTCTGCTGTTCCCCTTGCTTGTGTTCTCTCACTCTCAGTCAAATAAATAAATAAATAAAATCTTTAAAAAAAAAGTATACAAACCCCAATAAAACCAGAATTCAGAAGCAAAACAATGAGTACTTTTAACAGTTCACTGAAATCATCAACCTTCCATCCAACAAAAAAGTCTCAAACTACTTGAGAAGAACTAAAGTTCAAAAAACTATTAATAATTTGATTATGGGGCAGACTATATATGGGGAAAAGGACTTACAGTCTTTCCAGACCCTGTCTGAGCACAAGCCATCAAATCTCGTCCTGCTAATATAATAGGAATACTGTATTTTTGCACAGGAGTAAGCTTAGTATAACCAGCTTTAGTAATGTTGTTATTCAGTGTCTGACAGAGATTAGCTTCCTCAAAAGTCTAAAAGAAAGGGGAAAGGGTATGATTAAATTCCATATATCATATGCAGATCACTCCATAAACATATTTCATTTGAGCAGTCTCAAGATTTTGTTAACTCCACTTTATATACTAAAGTTACTTTATCAATATGCCCCCACTCAAAAATACTATCTACAGCCTGTATATTATTACTTTACGGAATTAAAGGGTATTCTCTATCGACACTAGTTCTAAAGACATTTTTTTCTGGCGCCTTAAAACCTGTAAAATAGAGGCACCTGGGTGGCTCAGTGGGCTAAAGCCTCTGTCTTCAGCTTGGGTCATGATCCCAGGGTGCTGGGATCGAGCCCCATGTCGGGCTCTCTGCTCAGCAGAGGGCCTGCTTCCTCCTCTCTCTCTGCCTGCCTCTCTGCCTACTTATGGTCCCTGTCTGTCAAATAAATAAAATCTTAAAAAAAAACCCAACCTGTAAAATGTAAATATCTTGATCAGTAACAATGGCTCATTAACAACAGGGGACTACAGGCAACCCCCTACTCCTTAGAATATCATTCTCCTAAGACAGATTTCTCATATACTTAGGAAGCAGAAATCTTCAATCCCTAGGAAAAATATCGTTTTTAGTAAGTTTAAATGAAGTTCTCATCTTAGTTTGGGAATGTGGGGATGAAATTTAATGCTCTTTCAACATAACCATTAATTCTACAAGTAGTATAAGGTAGATACGGTTCTCAATTTCTGACCTAAAACAATATATGCTAAAAATGAAACTTTTGTATTCTGTGATATCAACCTGCAGAAATGTACCATATATGTTACAAACAAAGTATATTATATAGTCAATACAGAAATAATTATTACACTAACCAGAATTGCTGGTGGTGCATCATGTCCAGATACTTCTACAAGAATAGTATCATATTTGTCAAAGTTTATGCCTGTCTGATAATGTGCAAAGATGGAGTCCTCATCCTCAGGTGGAGGAGGCGGTATGTAGGTGACCTTTGGTCCTTAGAATTCAAATAAAAGATAGAGCTTACATTATAAGAACCAAAAGAAAAGTAAGAGGGAAAACAAAAACAAAATCAAATTTTAAATACTGAAGAACTTCCCACTGTTTACCATTAAAATTCACTTCAAATTTTAAAAAATGTAACTCTGCTCTTACTTTTCATTTTTATTAAAACGTAACAGACGTTCATGTGGCTCACATAAAAATTAATATACCTTGAGTGTCACCACTTTCTCCTCCTTCAGCTTCTGACTTCCAAGAATCTTAAAGGGAATCAAACCCAAAAAAGAGATATTTTTTTTTTAAATTTAGAGGTGAAAGAGCTTTCACTGTAAAAATCAAATACCTTATCTAAAGTAAAACTTACTTTTTCCAGAGCCCGTTACTACTTCTTCATTTAAACCTTTGTAACCACCTAATAAAAGAAATTCATACCGATAATTAGTCAAGATACAAGGTTATGCACATCTTTATTTTCACTGCTTGTCTTCAAAGAGAACAAGTTCTAAAAATGGAGACATCTTTAAAGTCCTTCATACAAATAAGACAATTAAGATAAATAGAATCCTTAACTTTAAGGATTAAATAACATATTAACTTAGGTTTAATATTAAAAATGCTCATTTTATGTAGATGATACTGTTCTATGTTATCAGTTTTTGTTTAAGCTACTCAGTCCCTTTCATAATTCCTATATTTCTGAGCAAAGGAATGTATTTTCTTTTTTTTTTTTTTTTTAGGAATGTAGTTTCTAAAATGAACTAAAAGTCCATCTGTATTGGGGAATCCCCACTACTATTCCCAGGTTGTATGACTGAGCAGGACTCAGAATATAGTCATACTCACAGCTAGGATTTATTACAGTGAAAGGACAGGGAGCATCAGCAAAGGGAAAAGGTGCATGGGGCAAAGTCCAAAGATAACCAGACAAGAGCTTCCAAGAGTTCTCTCCCACTGATGTCACAAAGAATACACTTAATTACCTAGCAACAAGTTGTGAAAACCTGTTGGAAATGTTGCCTACCAGAGAAGCTCTTTAGGGACTCAGTGCCCATGGATTTTATTAGAGGCTGAAAATGGAGCCACCACTTTCTGTCTGGCACATACCAATATTCCAGACTCCAGAAAGAAAAGCTGGTATTAAAACTACATTGTTGTAAAAATACTCCAGGCACATTAAGCCATTCTTAAACTAGTTAGGGTGGTGAGAACCCTCCTCAAATCTAATTTCCCAGATGCCAGGAAAAAAAACAACCTTGTAAGGAAAAAGGACAAAGAGTAGAAGTCAGGCCTGTCATGTTAACTATTTTCCATACACTACCTTCATGGTTTTAAATAACTAGTCCTCTCTCATGCCACTTTCCAGTATTATCACAAAAAAGAATAAGGACTGCATTAGATTTGAAAATCTAACTAGATACATTATCACATGTAAACTCTCTTTCTTGTCCTGAACATCCACACATCTTGAAATCCTTTACCCAACAAGATTTGAGCATTTGTAGATATGGTTTAACCAACAATTAATAACTTCTATATGAAGAATCTAAGATTCAAGGTGGGAAACAGAGGTAGCTCAAGGGAGTCGTCTCTTTGAATGCTCTCAGATTACTAATGATCACTTTGGATTTTTCAGAGACATCAAATAAATTTTATTATTTTCCTAGTTCAGAAAGCATTTTAACTTTTATATTACAACATTTAAATATTATAACTCTGAAAAAAATTTTCATAGTACAAAATCATGTATACTGAACTTTCTTTATGCCTTATACCAAATTAAATTAACTATCTCATAAGAAAAAACCATATTGTTTTAATATAAGAATATATACATACAAATATATTTCAATCTTCAACATCTGCACAGGATCCTATTTTAGGGTCATATGATTTATTAAACCATTATTTATTGATGAATTTTGGTTGCTTTTCAGTTTTTATTTATTATAAATGAAGCTTCAGTGAACACCCTTGTGCATACATTGAGCAAATATATCTATGGTATATAATCCTTATAATGGAAATGTTATACAGGGGAGTATTAAATAACTCTCCAAAACAGGCTGAGCATATGTCTACTCCTCAGAATGTGTTAAAGCAATAACAGTCACCAAATTTAACTTCAAAAATGAAATTAGGATTATATAACGTTAACCATTTATAGGTAAACCAAGTAAGAACTCACCTCGTCCACTTCCACTGCCACTTCTGCTTTGGTAAGTGTCACCATTACCTGTAACACATTTTTTTTTAAAGATTATTTAGAGAAAAAATAGTTCATCTTTTTTTTAAATACAACTCTCCTCTTTGAACACATAATCTATATAGCTATTTCTATTCTAATACTGAGTGTTATGGGTTCCTGGTCCCTCATCCATCCATCTCTTAATTCCACATTTAATTTAAATCTTTTCCTTATTTGAACATTTTGCTCAAAGACTTTTCCTTTTTCTTTTTTTTAAAGATTTTATTTATTTATTTGTCCGAGAGAGAGGGAGAGAGAGTGAACGAGCACAGGCAGACAGAGAGGCAGGCAGAGGGAGAAGCAGACTCCCTGCCAAGCAAGGAGCCCGATGTGGGACTCGATCCCAGGATGCTGGGATTGTGACCTGAGCCGAAGGCAGCTGCTTAACCAACTGAGCCACCCAGGTGTCCCAAGACTTTTCCTTTTTTAAAGAGAGTTTTAGATTTACAGAAAAACTGAAGGAACAGAAATTTCCCATATACGGCCTCCTGCCCCACATTTGAACAGCCTCCCCCCCCATTATCAATATCCCCCACCAGTGTAATATACTTCTTACAACTGATGAACCTAAGCTGACATGGCATAATCAAAGTTTACATGAGGGCTCACTCTCGGTGTTGTACATTCTATGGGTTTGAACAAATATAAATGACATGTATCTACCATTAATGTATCACACAAAGTATTTTCACTGTCCTTAAAAAAAAATGCTCCATGCTATTCATCCCTCCTCCCCCAACCACAGGCAACCACTGATCTTTTTACCCTTCTCCAGAGTTGTTTCTTTTCCAGAATGTCATACAGTTAGAAATTATACAGTGTGTAGCCTATTCAGATTGGCTTCTTTCATTTAGTAATATGCATTTGGGGTTCCTCATCTTTTCATAGTTTGATAGCTCATTTCCTTTTGTTATTCAATAATACTCTATTGTCTGGATGGATGTACCAGTTTAACCACACTTGCACATTTTTAGCAACAATTGTGGCTTTTTAAAAAATTTTCTCTTCAAATCCCAACTCAGGTTCCCTTTGAAACCACTAAAACTTCATTTTCCTTCCTCCAATTAAAGGGATAATTTAACCTCAAATTAACTGGTAGATAAGAGAGAAAAATTAATTCACAGTGTACAAATTTTCTAAGGAAGGCAAAGCTGCGCATGTATTTTTGTCTGCAGATCTATGAAGTAGACAAAATCATGAGCTAACCTACTATACTTGAATGTATTTATTGGGTTACTAACTATAGAGCTAAAAGCATATATGAATTGTTAACATTCAATAAGAAGTTCTATTTCTAGGGCACCTGGATGGCTTAGTTGGTTAAGTGTCTGCCTTCCTCTTAGGTCATGATCCTAGGCTTCTGGAATCCAGCCCAACAGGCTCTTTGCTCAGTAGGGAGTCTGCTTCTCCCTGTGCCCCTCCCTCCAGCGCATGCTCACACTGTCTCTCTCACTCTCTGACATAAATAAATCTTTGGAAGGAAAGAGGGAAGGAAGGGAGGGAGGGAAAGAAAGAGAAACAGAGGAGGAAATAGGAAAAGAAAGAGAAAGGAAGAAGGAATTAAGAAATTAATTCTAGGGGCGTCCGGGTGGCTCAATGGGTTAAAGCCTCTGCCTTTAGCTCAGGTCATGATCCCAGGGTCCTGGGATGGAGCCCCACACTGGGCTCTCTGCTCAGCGGGGAGCCTGTTTCCCTTCCTCTCTCTCTGCCTCCTTGTGATGTCTGTCAAAAAATAAATAAAAAATCTTTAAAAAAAATTAATTCTATTTCTTACCTGCACCACTTAATGCTGGTCTTCTAGAACCAAAAAGGCCACCAGTGCGCTGTGTTCCCTCATCTTGTTCATATTCACTATCTATATTTATACATAATAAAATGAAATTATTTACTTTGAAGAAGTTTTAAAACCATACAGTATAGAGAAGAAAATAAAGTCACAAGTGCCAGAAGTTAAAGATGTGAGGCAAAACAGTTTAAATTTTAAAAGAATCACAAGGAGCTTTTTTCAAAGTACCATACAAAAGATTTCTCCACAAGTTATTTCCTTCAATTATAATTACTTCCTTAAAGTTTTTATTTTATTAAAATTATTTCATTAAAGCAGTTAGGGCCAATGCTATGTTAAAATATCATATAAGCAAAAGTTAAATAACCTCCACAAACTAAACTGTTACTGCTCCAAAAACTTCACATCGCATGATCTCATTAATTATTCTCCAGAATAGGACACCCCCTTGCTCCCACTATTGCCAGATCAAATCTTCCAAGACCTGAACAACAATCCCTAGGCCCCTACAATTTTTAAAAAGTGACAATTCACTGATCTCCTACACATCTATTAAATCATTATTATAAGTTTAATTTTAACTTCCAAAACCCCTAATCTATCCTCCTCCATTAAGAGGCAAATGCAATGCAACATTGACTTCCTAAGTCAATACCCCTAGCTCCAAGAAATGATGGCTGGAGTAATTTAAAGTAGAAAGCCACATTAGTGAAAGAAGGTAAATTGTGGCGGGTGTGTGTGTGTGTGTGTGTGGAACCTTTGAGAAGGCCACCTCTTTCTAAGGCTGGCTGTCATTATCAAGGCCCTAAAACACTTAGAAATAGTAAATAAGATTAAAGATCTGAGTCACACAAATTTCTAGAGAGATCATATATTCCAACGAACAAGTATGCAATTAGATATGTCTAAAAAATAATGTTATATACAATGTAGATGATTATGTACCAGTCACTCTGCTAAGCTATTCTCATATAATCCTCTCAAGAACCTTCTATATTATATATGAAGGAAATGAGGAAAAATAAAACCTAACAGATAAAGCACACCATTTGCAATTCACTACTAACTTGGACTTCCTAGACCAAATCCTCCACGGCAACCTCGGAAACTACCTCTTCCACCTCTTCTGGATGACCCTGAAGCTTCTGAATCATTTCCATCTTGATAGCCTATAATATTAAAACATACACACAAGAACAATACAAAACAAGAACAAATAAATCTTGGAGAAATGGTGGCCAAATTTAATTTAAGACTTGCATAATTCAATAACTTTAAATATTTTAAGGCATTAACAGTTACTAAAAAGAAATGCCATATTTGACCTATAAATGTTCAACTTTACTAATGTAAACAAACATAGCTACAGTTTAAAAAAAAAAAACACTGCCTGCTTTGAGAATCAAAACTCTTCAGGTGCTGGCTGGCTTGCTTAGCTGGTAGAATACATGACTCTTGGTTTTAGGGCCTTAAGCTCAAGACCAAGTTGGCACCACAGTTTATTAAAAAAAAAACAAAACTAAAAACGAAAAATGACTAAAAGGAAAAAGTGTAACTTGTAAAACAATGAAAGATGCCACAACTGCATCAATGGCAAGATTTCTACAATGCAGAGAAGAATTAGATAAATCTAGGGTTATACTTGTTCCTTACAGAAAATAGTAAAACATCTTACTCAAAGCACAGACATACAGGCATATATAAAGTCTGATTTCCTGCTATTAATAACGTATTAATTCAACTGAATACCAAAAATCAGTATTAACAGTACTAGTAAAATGTGACCCCCCCTAGAGCAGAATGAGATCAGTTCAAAACCAAAATGTCAACTGGGCAGAAAATTTAAAAAGTGATATATACTGGGGCGCCTGGGTGGCTCAGCGGGTTAAAGCCGCTGCCTTCGGCTCGGGTCATGATCCCAGGGTCGTGGGATCGAGACCCGCATCGGGCTCTCTGCTCTGTGGACAGCCTGCTTCCTCCTCTCTCTCTCTGCCTCTCTGCCTACTTGTGATCTCTGTCTATCAAATAAATAAACAAAAATCTTTAAAAAAAAATAAACAAAACTTTAAAATAAATAAATAAATAATAAAAAGTGATATATACTTCATGAACTTGCCACTATTTACAACCAAAGAAACTGACCAATAAAGGTAAAATTCTCCCTATGTTTCTTGATATTGAATTATATGTGTTTTCAAAACCTATTTATAAAATAGGACAGACTTAATTCAAGGTAGATTCAGAGTTATACATCTACTACCTAAAACTTACAGACCCTCAGTCTGGCAATAATCTACCAATAACTACACGTACATTTCAATGACAAATTATTTATTTGTGCCCCTTTATCTTGGAATAAGCCTTGTTGGGGTTTCTCTCTTTTCAAGAAACAGTTTATCTTTTGATATGTTTCTTTTTAAGGTATGTTATTTTGATGTATGCACATGAATAAGTAAAATATATTAAATATATACAAGTTTAAAATACAACAAAATGAAAACATATGGACCCACAATATCCAACTTAAAATTAGGAATGCTCCGAAAACCTCTGGAGCCCCAGCCCCTAGACAGTCTTTTGCCATTTAAATTCCACCCCCACCTTTCCCAACCAATATCCTGAATTGTTTTTCATTTCCTTGCTCTTATTTTAATTTTACCAACTATGTACATAACTTTCTGCAACGTATTTAGTTTTATCCTTGAGCTTTATGTAACAATCATATAGAATATATTCTGTCTTGCTTCTTTAATCCCCCTTTGTTTCTGTTGATGTGTGAAAATGTACTTTACTTTTACTGATGAATAACATTCCATTATATGTTTCATTTATGTCTATTATCTACCTTCCTTCTACTGAGTTTTTAATTAAGTTGAGCATTGAGCTCACTAATTTCTTTTCTACTCTATATACCTCAGACTGTAAACTTTCCTAAAAAAGTTGGCTGCTTTAGCTGTATCCCTTAAGTTTTCATGTTTTTATTGTCCACTCAAATCTAAATACTTTATTATTGCCATATAAATTTTAATTCATAAGTTGAAAAATTCACAGTTCCCAAATCACAAGGGTTAAGCTTTTCATTACAGATTTCTACTTTCATGAAACTTTAACAAGAGGACAGAGTTTGTAATAAATTCTATGGTATATTTTGGGACTTCCTTTTGGCCGTAATAGATGGTAAAATTTTATTTTTTATATGCTGTAAAAGAACATGCAATTTATAATATGGGCCGTATTATTCCCAGCAAATTTCAAATCACACTTAGTAAGTGGTATTCAAAACTTCTATAGGTACAATATTCTTAATCATTTCTGGTCTGCTCATTTTTTTTTAAAGATTTTATTTATTTATTTAACAGAGAGAGAGATCACAAGTAGGCGGGGGGGCGGGGGAGATTGGGAGGGGGAGAAGCAGTCTCCCTGCTGAGCAGAGAGCCCAGTGCAGGGCTCGATCCCAGGACTCTGAGATCATGACCTGAGCCAAAGGCAGAGGCCTAACCCACTGAGCCACCCAGGCACCCATGGTCTGCTCATTCTATCAGTTCTAAGGGAAATTGGGGGTGGGGGGCACCTAAGTGGCTTAGTAGTTAAGCTCCTGCCTTCAGCTCAGGTCATGATCTCAGGGTCCTGAGATAAATAGTGACCTAGTGACCCATGTGGGGCTCCCTGCTCAGCGTGGAGCCTGCTTCTCTCTCTCCCTCTGCCCCACATCCTGCTCATGCTCTGTTCTCAAATAAAATCTTGAAAAAAAAAGTCTTATGATTAATGGTTTAACTAAAGAATTTGCAAATTTTTCCATATAATTATATCTACTCTTGTTTTATACAGTTAAGAATATTTTGTTAGATTTTCAAACCATGTTCCAAACTGTAATATCTTCTCAGTGAACATGACTTTTATCATTAATTATTTTTTTATTCCTAATATATCTGCTTTAGAGTCTGTTTTGTCTCCTATACTTCTACTGGGGTTAGTATTGGACTGACATTTTTTCTCTTTGTTTTCAACTACACACTGACACAAGGTTACTGTCAATATATTTTATTATTACTAATGTATCAATTCCTACTTGTCATCCTATTTTGTGTTTTACCTTCCCCGAATTTTTTCAATGTTTTTTTTGTTTTCCTTTCTGTTCTTCTATTGATTTCCTACACACTGCATTTTGTGCTTTTACTGATATTCTTCAATTTCAGCATGAATATTTAAGAAATAATTATCTTCAACCTTGTCTCCTTCCTCAAAGTCCCAACCTTCTATCCTATTGGATTTCCTCCACTGGTTAAGTTATACATTATATGTTTTTTCTTATTATCCTTCAATTTTACGATTTTTAAGAAATTCTGAAATTAGTTTCAACCTGTTCTCTTTCCTAGTGAGCTGTTAAAGAACTTAGGTCTTTTCATTTGCTAGTATTTTAGTTCTTTCTTATTTCTAAACCCCCTAAATTAATGACATTTATTACTATCTTCTAAAATACTCATTTAGGGGACGCCTGGGTGGCTCAGTTGGTTAAGCGGCTGCCTTCGGCTCAGGTCATGATCCCAGCGTCCTGGGATCGAGTCCCACATCGGGCTCCTTGCTTGGCAGGGAGCCTGCTTCTCCCTCTGCCTCTGCCTGCCACTCTGTCTGCCTGTGCTCGCTCCTGCGCTCTCTCTCTATCTGACAAATAAATAAATAAATAAATAAATCTTTAAAAAAAAAAAATAAAATACTTATTTAGGTTTACCAATATGTTTACCAATTTTAAAATGTTTATTTATTTAGTTACGCTCATCATTGCTTCCTACATCTTTCTTGTTGCATTGTTTCCTTCTTCTTAATATACATAATTCAGTAGTTCTTTCCTCAGTGGCCTGACAGTACTCAACACCATCTTTATCTGAATGGTGTTATTTCTCTCTGACACCTAAATTATCCTATAGTAGTTTTGATTCAGAACTATTCTCCATCAGGATTCTACATTTTACTCTATTATGTTCTTTACCTTTGTTGAAAAATAAAAAAGTTCTGCTGTCAATCTTTTGTTCTTTTATAGGTTTTCTTCTTTTAGCTCTAAATATTTTTATCTTCATAATTTTGCAATGTCAATACACATATAAGACTGAATTTTCTAAATCTACTCAAGATTCTTGTGCTCTCTTGACTCTGGAAAAGTTTCTCAACTGTTCTCTGAATAGTTTTCTTTTCCCTCCCTTTCCTCCTCCCATTTTCTCTGTTCTCGACTCAGGAGATAAATTAGACATATGTTGGAATAACAGAGCTTCTAATTCTATCTTCCATAACTGTCAAACTGTTTCATGTTTTCCATTCCCCAAATTTAGAGAATTTCCTCAGATCTATCTTTGGATTCACTAATTCCACTCATCTTTGTTTAATCTGTTTAATCTATTCATTATGTTTTTAATCACTACTGCTTTCTGTAAATTCAATTTGGTTCCTTTTCAAAACTAGCTTCTCTAGTGAGCAAATGACTACAAAATGACTCAGTACCTCCAATATCTAGCTTAATAATTCCATACACATGAGAAACACAAACATTTAAATGAACATGCTCTTTTTTTCCCATAGCTGATGCCAATTTCTAGTTATATAAGGAGCATAATAACTGGAGGTAAAAAGATCATGGAAGTTATACAGAAATAAAAGTCTGAATGACTTTCTTCTTAGAAGGTAGGGACAGAAACTCTACATATCCTACATGGTGTTAAAAATAATTTGTTTTTAAATAAATGGGTTAAAAGGTTAAGTAAAACACTATGAAAGTTAAAATGAATGAACTAGAACTGTACTTTCAATATATAAATCTTAAAAACATGGAATGAAAACGTCACAAAAAAGGGGAGTGAGAGGGGTGTGCCTGGCTGGCTGAGTCAGTTGCATGCAACTCTTGACCTCAGAGTTTTAAGTCTAAGCCCCACAATGGGTGTAGAGATTACTTAAAAATAAAATATTTTTGGGTCGCCTGGGTGGCTCATTGGGTTAAAGCCACTGCTTTCGGCTCAGGTCATGATCCCAGGGTCCTGGGATTGAGTCCCGCATCGGGCTCTCTGCTCAGTGGGGAGCCTGCTTGCTCCTCTCTCTCTCTCTCTCTGCCTCTCTGCCTACTTGTAATCTCTGTCTGTCAAATAAATAAATTTTAAAAATCTTAAAAAAAAATAAAATCTTTTTTTAAAAAATCACAAAAAGATGGGTATAATAAACTTTTATAAAAGTATGAATAAGAAGTATATGCTATACATCAATGTTTAAAAAAGTTACCTCTGGGGGAAAAGGATATATAAAATACAAAGGAAAGATGGGTCTTCTAACAACTATGTAATTTTTTTTCTGTATTTGAAGTATACATGACAAAATGTTCCTGTTAAATTCAGGTAGTGGTATACAAGTGTTTGTAATAGAATATTCTATGCTTTTCTGAATATTTCTTGAAATATTTCAGAATTTACCACTTTAAATGTCACTTTTCATAAAATAACATTAATATATTTTTAAGGGTGACATTAGTCCTTCCATGAATTCTGCATTTCATAAGGGACAGCTGATAATCTCTTGCAGCCTTTTAAAGATGTCTGCTAATGATCTTCAGAAAGGAGTAAGTTTATAAATCACTTAAACTTTGTGTAAAAGAAACACGAACATCTTTTCTTCATTTAAAAAAGTACTTACCATAAATTTAGCGGGTCACTCAACCTTCAATATATAAAATTCAATTGTATTTCTCTATACTAGCAAACAAAATGAAAATTTTTAAATGATATGGATCACTGACCTCAGCAAAAATGGCAAAGTAAGAAACTCCAAATTCTGCTACTCCAAAAAAAATGCACAAAAATTGTCAGAATTAACATTTTCTAAAATTAAAATTAATCAAACTTGCGGTAACCCAGAGAATATTTTTTTTAACCCAAAGAACAGTGAACTCTGTGTCATATTTCAACTTACTTCACTCCCATCTCCTGGCAATTCCACTTCTAGGCATATATTCAAAAGATGCAAAGACAAGGACTCAAACAGATAAATACATATCAATGTTCATAGAAACATTATTCACAATAGTCAAAGTAAGTAAAAACCCAAATGTTCATCAATAGATGAATGGATAAAATGTGGTATTATACATACAATGGATTCAGTCATATAAAGAAATGTACTTTGTTCAGACACATGCTACAATATGAACGAACACTGAAACCATTATGGTAAGAGAATTAAGGCAGACACAAAAGGGTCAGTGTTGTATGATTCCACTTGATTGAAATATCCAGAATAGAGGCAAATTCAAAAAGAATACAGAATAGAGTTTACCAGGAACTCAGGGGGAGAAGATAAGGAGACGTACTATATAATGGATATAGATTTCTGCTTCCAATTTTGGAAATGGAAAGTGGTGACAATTACGTAATACAGTAAATGTACTTAATGTCACTTAATTATACAGTTAAATGTAATTAGAATGGCAAATTTCATGCCATAGTTATTTTGTCACCAAAAAAGAGTAGAAAACTTCTCAAATTTGATGAAAAACATAAATTCACACATCCAAGAATCTTAACTGACTCTCAGCAGGACAAATTTAAAGAGATCTACACCTCTACCCTAACAATAATAAAACAAGAACAAATGGTGCTAGGACTAGATATTCACATGCAAAAGAATTATATTGGGGCCCTCCCTCACACCATATATAAAAATGAACTCAGAATGGATCAAAAACCAGAACAGTAAAATTATTAGAAGGAAACAGGTGAACATCTGCTTGGCTCTTAATAGGCAAAAGTTTTCTAGATATGACACCAAAAGCACAACCAAGGAATGAAAAAACAGATAAACCAGACAGCATCAAAATTAAAAACTTCTGTGCTTCAGAGGACTCCATCAAGAAAATAAAAAGGTAACACAAAGAAAAGATAATATATCTGCAAATTGTCTATCCAGTAGCACATGTACCAAGACACAAAGAATTCTTTAAACAATAAAGACAATGCAGTTTTTTAAATAACCCAATTATTTATATAGATCTTTCTCCAAAAAAAGATATACAAATAGCCAACACACATAGGAAAAGCTGTTCAACATAACAGCCATCAGGAAACCCAAAACAACGAGATACCATTTTATACCCACAAGGATCACAACCACCAAGAAGACACACAACAATAAAGATTGGTAAGGACAGAGAGAAACCAGGACACTCATGCATTGCTGGAAGGAAGTTAAATTGGTGCAGCTGCTGTGGAAAACAATTTGGCAGTTTTGCTCATAGGTACATGCACCAGAAAAATTAAAACATATGTTCACATAAAATTTATACACAAAGGTTGATAGCAGTGTTAGTCATAATATCACAAAAGTAGAAACAACCCAATAATCAATCAACTGATGAACAAACAGAATGTGATATAGCTACAAAGTGAAATATTACTCAGCCATTACAAATAACTAAGTACCATCACATGCTACAACATGGTCAAACTGCAAGATCATCCTAAGTGAAAGACCACACAAAAGACCACATATTACATAATTCCATTTATATGAAGTGTCCAGAATCAGCAAATCCATAGCTACAGAAAGTCGATTAATGGTTGCCAAAGGATGGAGATAAGAAAGAAATAGGTTTTGGCAGGGAAGAGACAAGGAAAATATTTAGGAATTAAATAATGATGATGGGCATACAATACAGTGAATATACTTAAAACTACCTAAGTACACACTCAAGAATGATGAAATCTATGTATATGGGGCACTAGATAAATAAAAAACATATGCAGGGGTGCCTGGATGACTCAGTCATTAAGAATCTGCCTTCAGCTCAGGTCATAATCCCAGGGTTCTGGGATCGAGCCCCACATCAGGCTCTCTCTGCTCAGTGGGAAGCCTGCTTCTCCCATTCCCTCTTCCTGTATCTCTGCCTATTTGTGATTTCTCTCTCTGTCAAATAAATAAATAAGATCTTTAAAAAATATGCATCACAAAATATCAAATACAAAAAAACCCAAAGTATCAAATGCTAATGTAAATAAAGATGTGTAATGACTCTTCAGTGAAAACTGCAAAACACTGCTAGGAAAAACTAAATACCTACTTAAACAGGGATATTCATGGATTGAAAGGCTCAATATTGTAAAAATGGTCTTCTCCTCAAAATCAATGGAATCCCCAAAATATGCCATTAGGTTTTTTTCCAAGAAATTTATCAACCAATTCTAAAAATCACATGCAAATGCAAAGAACTAAGAACCAAGGTAATACTAAAGAACAATAAACTTGGAAGACTTACACTACCAGATATTAGGGTCTATTATGAAATTGTAGTAATTAGGCTATATAACAAAGGTGTAAAAAAATAGACACTGACCAATGGAAAGTGTCCAGGGACAGTTCCATACATACACTGTCACCTGTTTAGGACAAAGAAGGCCTGGTAGGACAGGAAAAGTCTTTCAGTAATTGATAAGGGATCAACTGGATACCCCCAAGAAGGAAAAAATGTACCATGATCCCTATCTTATCATATCATATAAAAAAAAAAAAAAGCCCAGATGAATTACAATATGAATGTGCACACTGAAAAGATAAAATTTTAAATTTTTTTTTAAGATTTTATTTATTTGTTAGAGAGAGAGAGAGAGCGAGCACAGGCAGAGAGAGAGGCAGGCAGAGGCAAAGGGAGAAGCAGGCTCCCTGCCGAGCAAGGAGCCCGATGTGGGACTCGATCCCAGGACGCTGGGACCATGACCTGAGCCAAAGGCAGCCGCCTAACCAACTAAGCCACCCAGGCATCCCTGAAAAGGTAAAATTTTAAAGGAAAAATATAAGAGTTTATCTTCATGACTTTAAAGTAAGCAAAGAGACTCTCAATATAAACATTATCCAGGAGTTACTTTTACTATTCTTGCAAATTTTCTGTAAGTTTTAAATTATTCACCAATGAAAAGGTAAAAATAGGGGCGCCTGAGTGGCTCAGTGGGTTAAAGCCTCTGCGTTCGGCTCAGGTCATGATCCCAGGGTCCTGGGATCGAGCCCCACGTTGGGCTCTCTGCTCAGCAGGGAGTCTGCTTCGTTCTCTCTCTCTGCCTGCCTCTCTGCCTATTTGTGATCTGTCAAATAAATAAATAAATCTTTAAAAAAAAAAATAAAAGGTAAAAATAGACACCCAACAGAAAAGATGGCAAAAGAATGGAACCAGCACTATACAAAAGATGATGTACAAATATCCAGTAAACTTATGAAGCACTGGACATGTCATTAGTCCATCAAGGAAAGGTATATTAAAACCACAATAAGACAGACCACCACACGCTCAGCAGAATGTTTAAACTCAAAGAAAAAGAAAATACCAGATGCTGGTGAGGATGTAGGAGTTATACCTTAGCATATCTCTTGAAAACATTTCACAAGAGCTATTAAAGCAAAGAATATACAAAATCTATGAGGCACCAGTTCTACTTCAGAATATATATCAATAGCACCAAAGAATGTCCACAGCAGCAGCTTCAAAACAGCCTAAAGCTGGAAGATATCCAAAGTGCATCATTAGCATAAGAGTAGAACCAAAGAGTCTATACAAGCAAAGGTAATAATCTATAACTGCAACCAACATTATGAATGCATCTCATAAATACATTAAGCAGAAGATGGACGCAAAAAGAGTATATTGCATGATTCCATTTATATAAAGTACAAAAAAGAAAAATAACCTATGCTGTTAAAAGTCAGATTAGAAGTTAACCATGGGGGGGAGGAGTCAAGATAGTGGTGAGATGACATCAGACAGCAGGAGATCAGCTAGATAGCCTATCAAACCATTCCGAACACCTATGAATCCAATAGGAGATCGAAGAGAAGAAAAACAACAATTCTAGAAACAGAAAATCGACCACTTTCTAAAAGGTAGGACCAGCGGAGAAGTGAATCTAACGCGACGGGAAGATAGACCCCAGGGGGAGGGGCCGGCTCCCGGCAAGCGGCGGAACAACGGAGGACAAAATCAGGACTTTTAAAAGTCTGCTCCACGGAGGGACATCACTCCAGAGGCTAAACTGGGGTGAAGACCTCACGGGGACAACGTGGACTCAGGTCCCGCGGGGTCACAGAAGGATCGGGGGTGTCTGAGTGTCGCAGAGCTCACAGGTATTAGAGCGGGGAAGCCGGCTGCGGAGACAGAGCCGAGGTTTCCTAGTGGTCTGTGACACGGACCGGTGCTCTGTGGCACGGGCCGGTGCTCTTTGCGAGGGGTCCCCACAAGTTCCGGGGAGACTCCGACCCGGGAGAGCTCAGGGATCTACGGGGTTCGGAGACTCCAGGTGGGACTCTGCCAGAGACAGAGACGCTTGGTCACAGGCTGGGTGAGCTCGGAGTGCTCCCAGAAGCCAGTGAGACGGGACTGCTTACGCACGATTTTCTCTGAGCGCGGTCTCCGGGCGCGCAC
>RCUC01164762.1:0-47962 GCA_003697995.1 Taxidea taxus jeffersonii
TCATATGTTTTTTCTTTTTTGGGTTAACCAGCTAGTTCCTTTTTGATATTTACATTCAGATCACATCTCCCAAACTCTGGCCTTAGAAGTGTTTATATCTGGATTCTCTGCAGTGTGGCCATATCATTTTTAATATGTAGGGGTGTCTAGACAGAGGGATATTGTACTCTTGTTCTTGTACGGTGATGTTAAATCACTGTAATAAAAGGTGTAAATTGAATGGAATGTCTGAAGGAGAGGAGAGTGAATTCTCTGATCCAGAAATCTTTTGTTAACTAAGGATACATGATGAGGAGAGAGGTCATTGGAAGAAGAAAAGGCACACACAGACTTAAAGAATCTCAAAGCACAGAAATCTCTTTAGCTTGTCCATCTTTGGACTTCTTTAGGCTTCCTTTGGGCCTAACGCTAGCATTTTCTCAGACTTACTAGCCCCACCATCTTTCTCACTCTGAGCTGATAGAATGCCTTTGGTCAAAGCAGCTTCAGAAAATAGAAATCTCAAAATAGCAGTTCTAAAGTAGGACTTAGAGGTAGGGAGAGAGCAAACTGGGAAAGTGGCTAGAATGCCAGCAATTCTGTGTTCTTTCAAGGCTCTGAAACTTCTGAATATAGCATACAATTTGTAGTGTTAATGAATGTGACCCCTTCATACATAGAAGGAAAATACATGGAACAGCTGTTCTGTGTAAAGTGGTATTGGTTTTCTAGGTGGGACCTGGAGATAAAGGTTATTTGCAATTTGTGTTTCCGTCAGAGAGACGTTTTGTAAGTTACAGTTCCGTGGCAGAAATGAGTGGAGAGCTTGCTGTCGGGGTTATATGTCTACATAGGTGTCTCATTCAGCACATTTTGGAATGAGACTAGGATGGTAGAAAGGGAGATGGGGTGGGGCTGCCGGTTGCACCTTGGACATTGCATACATTGAGGGGTCCACTTTGATGCAGTCTTCATGGTAGAGCTGCAGTCAGGTTTACAGCAGGAAGTTGCATGGTCATATCTGGTGAAGCCGACTGGTGGCAGGATACTACTTAAAAAGTCATGTTTATGAGGTCTAACGAGAAATACAGAGGAGGGGAAAGTAATGCAAAAGTGGGTGATCAAAATGCAGGAATGGCAGATGGGGAAGGGTCTCCTGGGGCAGAGGCGGTGGCAACATCATACTTTGTCGGCTTAGAAATACGAAAATCCTTAGGGTTGACAGCCAACTAACAGATGAGCGGGACATAAGGTGTTGGTAGTAGGGGGAGAAAGTGGCATAACAGATAAATTAGACCATTTACATGGGTGTGCTGTTGACATCACACATAGCCTTGCTCTTCCATCTCAGCATATGACTTCATCTCCAGTCGTACTGAAAAATTAACAACCATTCCATGGGAGCTCCTCCATCCTGCTGATCACGGTCCCATTCTTGTATTTCTACCCTTCTCCTCCTTGCCTATATGGGGAGGGGCTCTCCTTCCTCCTCAGGTTAAGTCTCCACTCTGGCTCAGAGTCCATGCCCTCCCGCCCTTCCAGGAGCCTGTGAGGATCCTCTCCCCTGCGCTCCTTCCCATCACGCGCTCCTGTTTGAGCCTCTTCCACTTGACAGTCCCACCTCTAGGTATTGCCCTGTCACTGTGGCGCATTGCCAATGCTCAGGGGTTGACTTGGCTTTCTCACCTTCCACCCTTCAGGCCCCGTCGTTCCACTAAAGAGTTCTTACCAAAGCTAACTAGGTGTAAGTCAGCGCACCTGACCTTTCTCTGTCTCCTTACTCGATGTCTCAGTAAGCCAAATGCTCTGCATTGCTTTCTGTTTTTCTTCTACTTCTCTGATGTGTCTCCTGTGCAAAGTCATGCTCCTGGTAGCCACTGAATGCTGGTTATGGGCTCAGCCACGTGTTCCCTCCTTTCCCTAGATGACCCTTCATGCAGCTTCATGACCACCTATGGGCAGTAAGGCAGATTCCTGTCTCTGGCCCAAATGTCTCCTGAGCACCAGTCTTGTATATTGGACTTGCTGACATTTCTTCTTGGATGTGTCTGTGGCCCCTCAGACTCATCAGGTTCAAGACGGAATTCGTGAGCACCTCCTCCACTAAAAACCAGCTTTCTTCTATTGCCTCTCTCAGTAAACACTTCTCCATTCACCTAGCTGGGAGGCAGGAAACCAGAAGTCAGCTCCTCTCCGTCACCTTTCCAAAATCTAGTCTGCTACACCAAGTCCTGTGGATTTCGCTTCCTAAATCTCTTGAATCCATCTACTTCTCTCCATCTCTTCTCATAGCTTTGCAGTGCTCCCTTGTCATCGCGCCATAGAAGCTTCTCACCCGATCTCCTTGCACCTTGTCTTTTGCTGGCCCCTGGTCTACACTGCAGGCAAGCCACTCTTGTCAGAATACGTATGTGATCTTGTATGAAACAGATGACTGGTCAGTCCACTGGCTCTTGAAAAAACATTTTCCAACACATTTGAACATATTTCAAAGAGGCTCAGTCCCCCGTGGGGTAGTTTTTGTTGGTAGACAGTTTGTTTCTGCGCTGAGCCAGTATGCCACCTTTGAACTCCTCTGCATCATTTCGTCTCCGGAACCTGCGGCTTTGCTGGCACCTGGGTAGGCACATATGACCTTTTCCATGAGACGTGAAGGCGGGAGCCCTCCAGACGGTGACTGTAAGCATGTACCGTAGGTGAAAGAACCATGGGGAGTCAGTCCTTGAGGCTCCTCCCTGTTCTAATTGGGTGAATTGGAAATTTTGAAACAGGAAGCGGGTCCTGCGTGTCCTTGTTCTCAGGGAGCATGCATTCTAATGGACAAAATGGAAAAGGGGAAGAATGAGCAGCTGCTCAGATCTCTGTACTGTGCTGGCTGATTAGCTGTGACCTGCAGATGTGGGTCCTGTCCTCAGCTCTGCTCTCTGCTGGCTTATGTCTGACTTGGGGCAAATCACTCACCTCCGGGCTTCTGTTTGCTTGTTAGTATAATGAGGTGGTGCTTATCTACGTGATCTTTGTGGGCTCCTCTGAAAAGACTCTAGTCCATTTTCCTGGCTTTCAGATAAGGAAACTGAGGCCTGAGGTGTGATGACTTCCTCTAAAGCCACACAGCTAGTTGGGGCAAATCACAGGCCGGATCTCCTGACCCACATGCATCAGTCCTTGGAAATCCTACTGTAACATGTTCCTTTCCAGAGGCCGCATGTGGGAACCGGGGGAAGTGGGATAATCAGAACATTAAGAATATCACAAAAGATGGCACATGTCTTTATGCCTCAGCGCCTGCATTTCACCAATAGGGTACCTTTCTTCTTACCTTAGAAGAAATTCCCACAGGATGCCTGGCCTGTAGCTTAGCTATGGTAAACGGGACCAGAGGGAAGTGATGGCTGTTTGAGGTGGACTTTGTTGATGGCAACTGGAGATAGTAGCTGACAGAGGAGGAAGAGGGAAGAGTGACAGACGGCAGATAGCCGCAGGCCAGCAGGTCAGCCACTGTTGCCCAGGGTCCCCCACCTCCAGGAGCCTTCTTCGTGTCACAGGAGCTGAGTGCTTACCCTGTGGGTTCTTAGTTTGAAGCCATGTCTTGATGACAAGATTCCATTCTCTTCCGCATCAGTTTGAGACAGACATCGTAATAAAATTCTAATTAGCCAAATATCAAATGTAAGGCTGCATCTCATTTTATAGAGAAATTTTCTTATGTGAACTACTTTCCTTGATGACAGAGGAGATGTAACATCAGACAAAGTTTATCTGATTGGCACTTGGTAAGAAGGGGTTCCGGCAAAAAAGAAGTGTTTTTTTGTTGTTGTTGTCCTCCCTCTTGATCTTTTCTTTCTTTCTTTTTTTTTTTTTTTGGTGAGCGGTCATCTGATTTATAAAAAGATGCAACAAAATGTAAAATGGTACAAGATAAACAGTTTCAAAACATCAAAAAGTGTCTTTTTTTTTTTTAAGATTTTATTTGTTTATTTGACAGACAGAGATCACAAGTAGGAAGAGAGGCAGGCAGAGAAAGAGAGAGGTGGGGGGCGGGGGGGAGCAGGCTCCCTGCTGAGCAGAGAGTCCAATGCGGGGCTCAATCCCAGGACCCTGGGATCATGACCTAAGCCGAAGGCAGAGGCTTTAACCCACTGAGCCACCCAGGAGCCCCAAAGTGAGTGTCTTTAATCATAGCTCAGAACAGAGGAAATGAGTAAGGAGGATAATTCATGTGATAGCACATTGCTTGTATGAACTGGCAACAGGAAAAATTGGTAAAGGAGGGCTGAGGAACTCTACTAACAAATAGAAGCGAGGGGCTTCCTCATCATCTGGCATTCACTCAGTGTTGTCCCTATGGTTAGAAATGTCCATGATGGGAACTCCAGGAATCTTCTGGGTCTGGGTCAGCTGATGCCACAGTGTAACACTCTGAGTTACTTCTGTACTGAGCAGTCATCTGCGTACCTGTGTGTACATGGTAATCATTTGAATCTTGGCTCTTTGGCAGTCCTTAGAGCCACTTGATACTTTTACCCCAATTTCTCAGTTTCAGCCATTACACAGTCAGTTATACAACTAATTCACTTGGCACACAGCCCGTCCATCATTGAGTATACCAGGTCAAGTTTGGCTTTAATAGAAAAGTTGATAAAGTCGGTACCGACCAGGATGTGGTAAGGCGGCCCAGCTGTGTGTTTTACTGGAAAAAGCAGGAAGAATGTTGGGGGGACTTCTCTTTCCTTGAGTGCACTAGGATCTTTCTTTTCTTTCTTTTTAGGCTTTAGTCTGTCCTTCTCTTTAAGCCTTTGATCTCAGAGCTAAGTATTCACTTCATGGTCACATACTTTCTTGGTTTCTCTTGCTTTCCCATGTTCACACCACACTCATTTCTCCTTGCTTTTGATTTTCTAATTCACTCTTTGTAGTATCATAAAACTTATCAGTTGAATAAAATGTTGGCCTACTGAGTTATTGATTATTAATAAATGCGTTCAAAATTTGAGAGCAAGAAGTATTATGTAAATATATCTTTTTGTTATTTAACTGTTCTTACAGCATTTAGCATCAAATTTCTTTAAACATTTAAACAAATTAATCACAACTGGGGCTTGGGCTTTTTTTTTTTTTTTTTTTTTTAAGTAATCTCTATACCCAACATGGGACTTGAACTCACAACCCTGAGATCAAGACCTGCACGCTCCACTGACTGAACCAGCCGGGTGCCCCTTGGGCTTTTTGTTTTAAAGTTCCTCAGGTGAGGGGGTGCCTTAGTGGCTTAGAGGGTTAAGCCTCTGCCTTCGGCTCAGGTCATGGTCTTAGCGTCCTGGGATCGAGCCCCGAATCGGGCTCTCTATTCAGCAGGGAGCCTGCTTCCCCCTTTCTGTCTGCCTGCTTCTCTGCCTACTTGTGATCTCTCTCTCCCTATCCAATCAATAAATAAAATGTAAAAAAAAAAAAAGTTCCTTAGGTGATTCTAATGTGTGACCAGTGTTGAGAACTCTGGAACTAGATAATTCCACTAAATAGCTCAAGAAATTAAGTTCAAAAAGCAAACTAAAAGCCTACATAGATTATGATTAGTGTTAAATTGAGGGGAAAAAAGAGATAAAAAGAAGAAATCAGCTGGAACAGAGTGTAATTAGGTACTCAAATATTTGTTAGATGGATGAATAAATTTACAGAATGTAGGCTTTTTTGGTCTCTTCATAAATATGTCAAACAGGTATATAAATTCAACAAAGGAGTTAGATATAAAATTGATTAAAATGTTAGAACAGAAGTTCCTTAGAATTTCAGTGTTACTATTTCATGATGCTTTTAAGATGATCTCTCTATAGATGATGGGAAGATCTCGTTAGCATATGTTTTTAATTTCTCAAGCTTGAATAATTCAGTCACCAAATAAAGATTTAGAATGAGTTTTGGGAGACACAGGTCCTATATTATGTCCCCACCTAGCTGGGTCAGAGATTTGAGGGCAGGGGCTGGAGGGAAGAGCTCCAAGGACATTTTTGCACACATGCTGATCCCTTGGGCAGGAACACTCTTCCCACACTCCCCATGGCTAGCTCCTTTGTGTCATTTGGATCTCAATTCAGATATCATTGTTCTGTAAGTGTCTTTCCTGGTTCATCCAAGTTAAAGTACATCCCATTTGTCAGTCAAACCTTTGTGGTGTCCTGTTTTCTTTCTGGCTTTGATGACTATTCATTAATATCATGTTTGTTTGTTTACATGTTTATTTTCTCATTTCTGCATTAGAATATATGCTCCTTAAAAGCAGAGACTTTGTCTATCCTTTTCATGACTGTGTCCCCAGGTCTTAGAGCAGAGCTGGAGTTGCATGATAAATATTTAAGGAATATTTATGGGCTATACAGGGGCATTTATTCATCTCTCTTGTCCATTGGTTTTCAAGAATGGTTGGAAACATACACATACATGAGCTCACGCTAACTTTCTATGTCTTGCAACCCCTATGTAGTGTGCAGGTTAGTGCTTAACTATTTTGTTTTTTTGTCTCGATGAAATGGGACCTGTTTCAGGGCAGAGATCATAAATTTCATGTGTCCTCTTAGTACTTCTCATAATTACAGAGTGATGGTTCCGAGGGATTCTAATTCTGTCATGGAGATAGTACGTAGTGATCTTATAAGTCCATGTATCTGGGAAGGAGTGTTTTACTTCTTGGTGGCTTAGAGAACTTCGATCTTTCCAAAATTTTTTGTAATTTTCATAGCGTTAAAGCTATTAATATTTGGATTTTTGGTAAGTTTTAAATGATTAATTCCCAGTTTACTTTGAATTAGTCTTTGTTTGCCATCCCTGATTGCAGCTAGTTAGTAAAGTAGCTAAACTTTTAAACTCTACTTGGTTTTAATTTTGAGTGATGTCACTGCTTCTCTAATGGTTAATGGTTCTTAAATTGCCTGCAGCTTGTGTGGTTTGCTCATTCATTTCTTTTCCTGTGTTCTAACACCTCTTGTGATCTCACAACTTCTGGCCTTTTGGGGGATTTGTACTTTACCTGGGTTCAGATAGGAAATACCCCTGAGTACAAAGAGAGGCGATTTTTCTTCTAATTTCAGTATCTCCTATTATTAATGTTTTGCATTGTTGTGGTACATGTGTTAAAACTGACGAACCAGCCTTGATACACTATTAACTAAAGTCCATGGTTTACATTAGGGTTCACTCCTCTTTCTATAGTTTTGTGGGTTTTGACAAATATATAATGTTATTTACCTACTATGGGTATCTTACAGCCTAGTTTCATTGTCTTGAAAACCCCTGTATCTCGCCTATTTGTTTCTTCTCCTCTGGCTGCACCCCTGCAGCCCGGGATCTTTTTACTGTCTAGAGTTTTACCTTTTCAGAGATACCTGGCTAGCTCAGTCGCTAGGGCATCTGACTCTTGATCTCGGAGTTATGTGTTCCAGCCCCCACACTGGGTGTAGAGATGACCTAAAAAATAAATAAAAAATAAAAATGCTGGTTAATGTTTACCTTTTCCAGAATGCCATATAGTTGGAATCATATAGTATTTAACTTAGCAATACCAAGTGAAAAAAAGAACATTTAAGGTTCTTCCAAGTCTTGTGGCTTAATAATTCATCTTTTTAAATTGCCAAATAATCCATTATGTGGATGTGGCACAGTGTACCTATTCACCTACTGAAGGAAATGTGGATTGCTTCCAAGTTTTGGCACTTCAGAATAAAGCTGCTGTAAACATCCGTGTGCAGGTTTTTGTGTGGACACTAGTTTTAAGCTCTTTTGGGTAAATATGAAGGAGTGCAATTACTGATCTTATGGTGAGAGTGTGTTTAGTTCTGTGAGAAACTGCCAAGCTGTCTTACACAATGTCTCCCATTTTGCATTCTGACCAACAGTGAATGAGAGTTCCATTGCCCCACATCCTTGCTAGCATTTGGTATTACTAGTGTTTGGGATTTTTGATATTCTACGTGATATGTAATAGTACCTTGTTTAAATTTTCATTTTCCTAATGACATACAATGTTGAGCATCTTTTCAAATCTTTTTTTTTTAAGATTCTATTTATTTATTAACAGCACAAGCACACGCAGAGATAGCAGCAGGCAGTGGGAGAGGGAAAAGCAGGCTCCTCGATGAGCAGGGGGCCCAATGTGGGGTTCAATCCCAGGACCTGAGCCAAAGGCAGATGCTTAACCTACTGGGCCTCCCAGTGTTAACCCCTCTTTTCTCATTTTTTAAAATTTTTTTTTTTTAAGATTTTATTTATTTATTTGACAGAGATTACAAGTAGGCAAGAGAGGCAGGCAGGGAGAGAGAGGAGGAAGCAGGGTCTCCGAGGAGCAGAAAGCCCGATGCGGGGCTCGATCCCAGGACTCTGGGATCATGACCCGAGCCGAAAGCAGAGGCTTTAACCCACTGAGCCACCCAGGCGCCCTCTTCTCATTTTTAAATTAGGTTTGATTTCTTATTGTTACTAAGACATCTTTATATTATATTTTTGGTTTTAAGTCCTTTACCATGGATGTGTTGTGCAGATATTTTCTCTACTCTGTGACTGGTCTTTTCATTCTCTTAAGAGTGTCTTTTACAGAGAAGTTTAATTTTAACAAAGTCCCTCTCATCAGTTTTTTCTTTCATAGATCATGCTTTTGGTTTTGTATCTGAAAAGTCATTGCCAAATCCAAGGATCCCTGCATTTTTTCTTATGTTATCTTTAAGAAGTTTTGCATTTTACGTTTAGGTTTTGGATCCATTTGAAGTTAATTTTTTGTGAAAGGTGTGAAAAGTTTGTTTTTATTCTTTTCATTTGTTTGTTTTTTCATGTCGATGTCCCATTGTTCAGTTCCATTTGTTGAAGACTCTCCTTCCCATTGAATTGCCTTTGCCTATATGTGTGGATGTTTTTCTGGGCTCTCCACTCTGTTCCATTGATTTGTTAGTGTCTTTTGCCAAGCACCTTCTGTCTTAATCACCATAGCTTTAATAGTAAGTCTTGAGATTGGGTGGTGGCAATCCTCAATTTCCTTTTTTTTTTCCCTTTAATATTTTGTTGACTACTCTGGGACTCTTGGTTTTCCAGTTTTCCATCCAAATTTTAGAATCAACATGTTGATATCCACAAAATAATTTCCTGGCATTTTGATTGGGATTGCATTGAATCTGTAGTTCAGTTTGGGAAGAAATGACCTCTTTACAGTATTGAGTGACTTTCTTACCCAAGATTATGGACTTTCTTTCCACTTCAGATCTTACCTTGCTTGCTATCTTTCATCAGAACCTTATACTTTTTCTCATGTAGATCTTGTGCATATTTTGTTAGATTTGCACCCAAGTATTTAATTTTTTTTGTTGTTGGCTAATGTAAATGGTCTTGTGTTTTTAATTTCAAGTTCCATTTGTACATTGCTGTTATATACAAAAGCAATTGACTTTTTAAAAATTTTTATTCAAATTCAATTTTGTTAACATATAGTGTACTTTTAGTTTCATGGTTAGAATTTCGTGATTCATTGGTTGCATACAACACCCAGAGCTCATCACAAGAAGTGCCCTCCTTAATACCCCTCACCCAGTTACCCCAACCTTCCCCTCTCCTCCAGTAACCCTCAGTTTGTTTCCTGTAGTTAAGAGTCTCTTGTGATTTGCCTCCCTGTTTCTATTTTTCTTTCCCTTCCCCTATATTCATCTTTTGTTTCTTAAGTTCCACGTGTGACTGAAATCACATGGTATTTGCCTTTCTTCCTCTGGTTCCATCCATGTCCTTGCAAATGGCAAGATTTCGTTCTTTTTGATGGCTGAGTAATATTCGTGTGTGTGTGTGTGTGTGTGTGTGTGTGTGTGCGTGTGTGTGTGTACACATGTCACATCTTCTTTATCCATTCATCTGTTGATGCACATTTGGGCTCTTTCCATAGTTTGACTATTGTGGACATTGCTACTATAAACATTGGGGTGTTTGTGCCCCTTCAAATCACTATGTTTGTGTACTTTGGATAAACACCTAGTAGTGCAATTGCTAGGTCATTGGGTTGTTCTATTTTTAACTTTTTGAGAAGCCTCCATACTGCTTTCCAGGGTGGCTACACCACCTTGCATTCTCACCAATAGTGTAAGAGGGTTCCCCTTTTTCTGCATCCTCGCCAAGATGTCCATTCCTGACTTGTTAATTTTAGCCATTCTGACTGATGTAACGTGGTATCTCATTGTGGTTTTGATTTGTATTTCCCTGATGCTGAGTGATGTGGAGCACTTTTTCATGTGTCTGTTAGCCATTTGGATGTCTTCTTTGGTCTGTTCATGTCTTCTGTCCATTTCTTGATTGGATTTTTTTGGTTTTTTGGATGTTGAGTTTGATATATTTTGAATACTGGCCCTTTATCTAATATATCATTGGAAAGCAATTGACTTTTGTATATTAACTGTGTATTGTGCAGTCTTGCTATAATCACTTGACTAGTTTCAGGAGGGTGTGGGCGTGGGGTGTGAAGTCTTTGTATTTTCTGTAAACAGTCATGACATCTGTGGACAAAGTTTTATTCTTTCCCTGGTTGTGCTCCTTTTATTTCCTTTTCTTACCTTATTTCATTAGTTTGGCCTTCCAGTATAGTGTTGAATAGTAGTACTAAGAGGGATATCCTTTCCTTGATTCCCTATCTTCTATTTTCTCAGTATTAATATCATGTTAGCTGTGGATTTTTGGAGACATTGTTTATCAAGTTGAGGAAGTCCTCCTTCTATTCTTAGTTTCCTGAGGGTTAATAGTGAAGGGGTGTGGATTGTGTTAAATTTTTTTTTCCTGCCTTCATTGATATGATCATGTGATTTTTCTGTTGATATGATGGATCACATTGATTTTCTAATGTTGAACCAGACTTGCATACTTAGAATAAATCCTACATGATCCTGATGTTTAATTTTTTAATATACTGTTTGCTTTTATTTGCTAATTTTTGTTGAAGATTTTTGTATCTGTGTTCATGAGAGATACTAGTTTGTAGTTTCTTTTCTTGAAACATTGGTTTTGGTGTTAGGGTAATGATGGTCTCCTAGAATGATTTAGGAAGTATTCCTTCTAGTTTTACTTTCTGGAAGAGATTGTAGAGAATTGTGTAGTATTTCTTCCATAAATGTTTGGTTGAATTTACAGTGATTGGGATTATTAGCGGTAGCCCTCCCTTCTTCGATCTGATATTAGTAATTTATGTCTTCTACCTCTTTTTCTTTGTTTGCCTGGTTAAGAGTTTATCTGTTGGGACGCCTGGGTGGCTCAGTTGGTTAAGCAGCTGCCTTTGGCTTAGGTCATGATCCCAGCATCCTGGGATCGAGTCCCACATCGGGCTCCTTGCTGAGCGGGGAGCCTGCTTCTCCCTCTGCCTCTGCCTGCCAATCTGTCTGTCTGTGCTCTCTCTCTCTAACTAATAAATAAATAAAATCTTAAAAAAAAAAAAAAAGAGTTTATCTGTTTTATTGATGTTTTCAAAGAAACAGACTTGGGGTTTATTGATTTTTAAAAAAAATTCCTGGTTTTAATTACATTGATTTCTGCTCTAATTTTTATTTTTTTTCTACTTACTTTAGATTTTTTTTTAATATTTTATTTGACACAGAGTCAGCAAGAGAGGGAATACAGGCTAGAGGAGTGGGAGATGGAGAAGCAGGCTCCCTGGGAGCCTGATGCAGGGCTCTATCCCAGGACCCTGGGACTGTGTCCTGAGCCAAAGGCAGACGCTTAACCAACTGAACCACCCAGGTACCCCTTCTTACTTTAGATTTAATTTTTGTTGTTGTTGCCTAAAATGGAAACTTAGATCACTGACTTTAAATCTTTTTTCTTTCCTGATATCTGCATTCAATACTGTATTTTCCCTTTAAGCAGCGTCCCACACATTTTGCTACATTGTATTTTGTTGAGACTTGTCTCCTGTTATTTAGAAGCGTGTCATTTAATCTCCATGTATTTTGGACTTCTTCAGCTATCTTTCTGTTACGGATTTTTAATTCCATTGTGGTGTGAGAAAATACTTGGTATAACTTTTATTTTTAAAAATTTGTTGTGTTTTGTGGCCCAGAATTACTCTGTCTTGATGAATGTTCCACATGAGCTTGAGAGGAATGTGTGTTGCACTATTATTGTCTGTTGTACATTAATTGATGGTGGTGTTGAGTGCACCATGTCTTGACTGAATATCCGCATCTGTCAGATCCTTATTGCCCTACTGCTGGATCTGCCCATTACTGATGGAGAAGTGTTGAAGTCACCAGCTATGATAATGGAATTGTTTATTTCTCCCTGCAGTTCTGTTAGGTTGTGTCTCACCTGTGTTGACCAGGCACATATAGTTAAGGATAGTTGTGTCTTCTTGGTCACTTGATTTATCATTATGTAATGCTCCTCCTTATGCCTGATAATTTTCCTTGCTCTGAAATTCATACCGCTACTCCAGTGTTCCTGTGATTAGTGTTACTTTAGATTTTTTAATGTATCTGAGCATTTAATTTGTTGATATTTAAGTTGTTTTATTTTTCATCGAAATATAATTCACAAAGCATAATAGTTGCCATTTTATTTATTTTTTAAACGATTTTATTTATTTAATTGACAGACAGAGATCACAAGTAGGCAGAGAGGCAGGCAGAGACAGAGGAGGAAGCAGGCTCTCCGCAGAGCAGAGAGCCGGATGTGGGGCTCCATCCCAGGACCCTGGCTGGAATCATGACCTGAGCCGAAGGCAGAGGCTTTAACCCACTGAGCCACCCAGGCGCTCAGTAGTTGCCATTTTAAAGCGTACTCTTCTCTGGTTTTTAGTATATTTACTGTGTATGTGGTACATATGTCACTACTGTGGAATTCCAGAACACTTCCATCACCCGAAAACTCTTAATTCCAATTCTCCCCTTCCCTTATTCCCTGGCAACCATGAATTTACTTTCTGTTTTTATGGATTTGCCTCTTCTGGAACATCTCCTATCAATGGAATCATATAACACGTGACCTTTTGTGTCTGGCTTCCTTTAACCTGAGAGTAGAACGTTTTCAGACTCTACTCGTGTTGTAGCATGTAGCAGTTTATTCCTTTTTATGGCTGTGTAAGAGGCTCTTCCACATTTTATGTATCCATTCATCAGTTGATGGTCGTTGGGTCTATACTTTCTGGCTGTTAGGAGCAGCGAACAGCAGCCCTGCTGTGCACGTTCTGTACAGGTCGTGGCAGGAACACCTGCTGTCAGTTCTGTCAGTATCATACCCCTGGAGATAGGATTGCTGGGTAATTGTACGTGTGACTTCTGGAGGAGCTGCCAAGCTGTTTGCTGCCTTAGCCACACCATTTTACATTCTCACTGGCAATACAGGAGGGTTCCAGCTTCTCTCTGCCTTCTTGCCAGCACTTTTCTTCTTCTTTTTTTCTTTTTCTTTTTCTTATTTTGCTGTAGTTATCCTAGTGGGTGTGAAGTGGCATCTCCGTGGGCTTTTGGTTCGCATTTCCCCAGTGACTAAGGATGTCGAACATCCCTACATGTGTTCTTGACCATCTGTGTATCTTCTTTGGAGAAATGTCTATTCAAAAGTCTTTGGCTTGTTTTTAAATTAGGTTATTTGTCTTTTTGTTGTTGAGTTATAAGAGTTCTTTGCATATTCTGGTTATAAGACCCTTGTCAGACAAATGATTTGCAGATACTTTCTCCTATCCTGTGGGTTGTCTTTTCACGTTCTCAGTAGTGTCCTTTGACACACGAAAGTTTTTATTTTGATCAAGTTCAGCTTATCTATTATTTCTTATTGCTTTGTGTATCATATCTAAGAAAGCTTTGACCGATCCAAAGTCATACAGATTTTCACCTGTTTTCTCTGACAGTGTTATAGTTTTTACTCTTATATTTAAATCTTTGATCCATGTTGAGTTAGATTTTTGTGTATGTGTGAAGTTGCTTTTCCAAATTCATTCTTTTCTGTGTAGATATTCACTTGTCCCAGTAGTAGGCACTTGAAAAGCCTGGTTTTTTCCCCCATGAAATGGTCTTGGCATCCTTGTGAAAAATCAGTTGACCATAAATGTATGGATTGTAAATACTTTCTTTTTAAATACTTGGGAAATCTATACTATAAAGTAAAACCATTCCCGAAGTAGTAAAACCATTCTTGGTAAGTGAAATGTGTCTGTATTATGGCACTGTGAGTTTGGGTTTGCTTTTCACAGCAAAAGCTGCCTAACCCCGTATTCACAGATGTCCCGAGTTATTTAGTCATGTGTTATGCAACTTTTGTTTATCTGAGAACAAATACATAAATGGTAAGTAGAGTACTAATATTACCTGATAGCATTTGTTCATTGGGGCTAAGTTATACAATTTATTTACTTATTTACTTATTTAAGATTTTATTTGAGAGAGAGTGAGAGGGTGCACGAGCAGGAGGGAGGGACAGAGGGAGAAGCAGGCTCCTTGCTCAGCACAGAGCCTAATGTGGGACTCGAGCCTAATGTGGGACTCAAACCCACGAGACTGGGATCATGACCTAAGCCAAAGGCAGACGCTTAACCAACTGAGCCACCCAGGCACCCCAGTTACACAATTTAGAATGCCATCATGAAGTTCAGAACCTCAGCAATGTGTAACTGAGGCAGGGAAAGTGATCAGCCTAAAGGTATACAGTTGGTGAGTAGCATGACCAGGATTATGAATGGAGACCCCCTCTCGTGATGTACTACATAAATATGATATAAGGTGTTGTCTGAGGTGGTCTCAAGAGAGAAAAGTCCAGGCTAATTCAGGCCCCAGTTTAAGAAGCAGGTGGTTTTCAGTAGATGGCTGTGAAATTATGGTTTGGTATGAAGTCCTCCTCTCCGACACTATTCGGGTTGGTCTTTGGTTGATTAACTAAGAAAGTCAGTTTAAACAAGTACTCTTAAGGAGCGGTACATATAGTTCTTAGCATTTTATTTGGAAAAAATATATATACATTTTTTCTCCATTGAAGCAGGGCCAAGTCTTTTCTCTGGAAACTGGCCTGCTGATTAGATTTCTAAGTTGTCGCGGCACCTGGGTCGCTCAGTAGGTTAGGCATCTACCTTCGGTTCAGGTCATGACCTCGGGGTCCTGGGATGGAGTCCCGCATTGGGCTCCCTGCTCAGCAGGGAATCTGCTTCTTCCTCTGCCCCTTTTCCTGCTCATGTTGTCTCTCTGTGTCTCAAACAAATAAAAAGAATCTTTAAAAAAAAGATTTCTATGTTGTCTTTTTTGCATTCAGTTTCAGTTTCTTTAACTGAATTGAATGAGAATCCTGTGATCACCCCCTCCCTACCTGGTATGTGGTCATTTCACCCATACCTAATTTAGCATAAATTTTCTTTATTGATTTCTTTGTATCAAATCTTTCCAAAGTAGCCATCTTAGTTTTCATAAGAACAGTGATCTTTTTGCACTCATATTTTGTTGGTTTACATAATGTTTAATGAAATTATATAATTACGAAGTAAGTGTAGATGGCCTTAACTAGTTTCGGAATCATCACATTTGATTCTTGCTGACTAAAGAGATCAATGAGTAGCAAAGTCACAGGGGAAGTAGATAGTAATTTATTGCCTCTAAGCATATAAGCCTACCAGGGGCATCACAGTATTGTAAAGGGGAACCACAGCATAGCTAATCCCATGAGACCAATACTTGGGAATAGGTTATGAGAGATTTGGAATATCTGTTCAATGGAACACTCAACATCCACATAAAATATTAATAGAAATGTACGTGTTTTACAAAAAGACATTGAAGTTATATTTTTAGATGGGAAATATTTTTTTTATAGAATGGGTTTTTCTTTATTTTTTTATTCTTTTTTTAAGATTTTATTTATTTGGCAGAGAGTGAGAGATCACAAGGAGGCAGAGAGATAGGCAGAGAGAGAGGAGGAAGCAGGCTCCCCGCTGAGCAGAGAGCCCCATGCGGGGCTCAATTCCAGGACCCTGAGATCATGACCTGAGCCAGACGCAGAGGCTTAACCCATTGAGCCACCCAGGCGCCACTAGATGGGAAATAGTTTAGAAGAGCATGCATATTAAGTGTCTGTGTGTGTGTGTGTACACGTATGTGTGTGTACACAGATACATTAAGAAGGTCTGGGGTTTCCATTCAAGATGGTGGCGTAGGAGGATCTTGAACTCATCTCTTCTCTCAAATACACTGAATCTGTAGCTCCATATGGAAAAATTTCCTCTGGAAAAAACCCTAAAACTAGTCACATGTAGTGACTCCTACATGTTAGGTAAATAAGAAAAAAAACCTACATTGAAGTAAGATTCAGTCTTGCCATAAACCCCACCCCTGGTACAGTGACCTGTGATTGGGAGGGTACTTAAAACCCCAGGCTTCTCCCTGAGGAGCAAAGGGTTTGAACCCCACTTCTAGCACCCCACCTTTTAAGATCTGCATCTGAGAGACAAGGCCCCAAAACATCTAGCTTCGAAAGCCATCAGAGCTTGCATCCATGAGACCTACAAGGCTGTAGCAAACTGAGAGTTCTTAAAGCATTTGCGTGAGTAGTTTCACCCACCCTGGAACTCAGCACAGAAGCAGCAGACTGAAAAGCGTTCAGATTTCTGTGAAAGAGGCTCATTTGCTTATCTTAAAGCCCTGAGGGGAGACATCCAATTTAACATGGATCTGGGTAAGGTATTCTCCAAAGATGGAGTTGACAGGTGCCATCCTTGCATTGTCCCTCTGCCTTGCTCCTGCCTTCTGGTATCTCTTGGAAAGGAGCTTGTATACTCGTATGATGCCCCAAGTGTTGCAGTTGCTACCCAGGGAATACTTCTAGATCACCTAGCTCTAGTGGCCAGCAGGACTTACAGTAACAGTAGTGAGTATTGCAGTATTTACAACAGCCAAGACTTGGAAATAACTGAAGTGTCCGCCGATGGGTGAATGGATAAAGAAAATGCGTGTATATATAATGGAATATTATTCACCCATAAAAAGAAGGAAGTCTTGCCATTTGCCACAACATGGATGGACCTTGAGGATATTATGCTAAGTGAAATAAGTCAGACAGAGAAAGACAAATACTGTATGATCTCCCTCATATGTGGCATCTAAAAAACAAAATAAAATGAAGTCATGGAGAACAGACTGGTGGTTGCCAGAGGCGATGGGGGTGTGGAGGAAATGGATGAAGGGGTCCAGTTGTATAAACTTCCAGTTAATAATATAAGCCCTGGGGATGTAATGTACATCATGGTGACTGTAGTAAATAATACTGTATATTATTGTATATTTATTTTTATTATTTTTTATTAACATAAAATGTATTATTAACCCCAGGGGTACAGGTCTGTGAATCGTCAGGTTTACACACTTCACGGCACTCACCATAGCACATACCCTCCCCAATGTCCATAACCCAACCACCCTCTCCCTAGCCCCCTCCCCCCAGCAACGCTCAGTTTGTTTTGTGAGATTAAGAGTCTCTTATGGTTTGTCTCCCTCCGGATCCCATCTTGTTTCATTTTTTCCTTCCCTACCCCTCAGGCCCCCCACTTTGCCTCTCAAATTCCTCATATCAGGGAGATCGTATGATAGTTGTCTTTCTCTGATTGACTTATTTCACTCAGCATAATACCCTCTAGTTCCATCCACGTTGTTGCAAATGGCAAGATTTCATTTCTTTTGATGGCTGTATAGTATATTATTGTATATTTAAAGTTGCTAAAGCTTAAGAGTTCTTAGCACAAGAAAAAAAATGTGTATGTTTGGTGATGGATGTTAACTAGTCTTTGGGTGATCATTTCACAATAGATAAAAATACAGAATTTTTATGTTATACATCTGAAACTAACATTGTCTATTATATGTCAATTTTCTAAAAAAGTAATTTATATTTTATTTTTAAAAAAATATTTATTTATTTGACAGATCACAAGTAGGCAGAAACGCAGGCAGAGGGAGAGGCAGAGAAGCAGGCTCCCTGCTGAGCAGAGAGCCCAATACGGGGCTTGATCCCAGGACCCTGGGATCATGACCTGAGCTGAAGACAGAGGCTTTAACCCACTGAGCCACCCAGGTACCCCAAAAGTAATTTATATTTTAAAGAGAAAGACTAAAAAAAAAAAAAGAGAAAGACTAGGGCACCTAGGTGGCTCAGTCAGTTAAGTGTCTGCCTTCGGTTAAGGTCATGATTTCAGGGTTTTGGGATGAAGTTCTCCCTCTGCCCCTCCTCCCACTTGTTCTCTCAGTCTCTCTCTCTCAAATAAATAAAATCTTTAAAAAAAAAAAAAGTAAAGAGAAAGACCAAAACAAAGTCTGGAAGGATGTGAAACGCAATGTTAAATAGTGAAAAACAAACAAACATTAACAGTGCTTAACTGCAGAGCATCAGAGAGTGGGTGATTTTTTTTTTTTTTTTTTTTACTCTCTTTTATATAAGTATTTCTTTGTTGGTTGAAAGTTTGACAGTGAACATTTGTTACTTTTAAAATTAAGAACAAAAAGCTGTTTCTATTTTGAGAAGAGCCTCTTTGAAATGTATAATTAAAAGAAATAAAATGCCTTGTAGAGTTAAGCAACCGGAGAGAATGGTCTTAGCGAGGGGCCCCCTTCCCCCCACCCTTATGAAGTGAGCAGACCCCCTGATGTCCCTGTGTGTACTCCCCTGCAGTAATATGGCCTCTTAAATGAATAGAATGGTGTTTCTCTCTTATTCTTTCTCTGGTTTTATTTTTATATGTAAATTGTGATACCAGTGCAATCATTTTTTCTTTCTGGTTTGATTTTTCAGGAAGATTTCGATGTCGATCATTTTGTGTCTGACTGTAGGAAGCGTGTCCAGCTGGAGGAACTAAGAGGAGATCTCGAACTCTACTATAAACTTCTTAAAACAGCCATGGTCGAGCTCATCAACAAGGATTACGCAGATTTTGTCAACCTTTCCACAAACTTGGTAAGCCTGAAATTCGCAAATCCTATATATATATATATATATATATATACACACACACACACACACACACACTTTCTCTCTCCTTCATATTTATTAAATGTGCAGAGTTTTTAGAAACCTTTCTGTTAATTTCCCCCCACCCCCACCAGAAACTTGAAGAGATTACCAATTTCATTAATAAAAGAACTAAACTTTTTGGATTACATTTTTTTGTTGTTGTTTTAGGTTTTATTCATTTAAGGCTGCCCTAGCTTGATTATGTTTCAAATTCATTAGTCAACAGTGAAAAGTAAAGGATAATAATACCCGAGTGGTTGTTTTGTTACTTGCTAAGTGATTACTCTGAAGTCTTCCTTGGTTTAGACTAATTTGTGGGAGCAAATATCCACTACTCTTACAGAAATGTTTAATTTACTCCCAGGTATATGTATTAGCCAGAGCTAGGTTGAGGGAACATTGGCCAATATTGATATTTTAAAAGTTTGGTTTTATAAAAACATAAGAATGATTTGCAATGAGCTTATCAGTTGTTTGTAAAAGTCATTTAGAAAAGTTGAGTTTTATTACTTGGCAGAAAAGTCTCCTTGTTGATGTTTCATTTTGTTTTAAATCTGTTTGTCCAGAGAAGCACTGAAAGTCGCGGCTCCACGGAATTTCAAGAAGTATTAAAATTAATGATGCATGTTTGCCTTTGGGAAATATAACACTAAGATGAATGCCCCAATAGGATTAGAAACCTAGAAAATTTTACTTCTGTTCTGTTTAATTTGGATTTTTCTCAAGGGTTATAATAATATTTAAGAGAGACATAGCCCATTAGACTTTCACATCAGCTGGCTGAGTACCATCAATTACAGAGAACTGTTCACCTTCTGTGAAAATTTTTCACATCCATTTAAAATGTCATCTAAAGGCAAATTGTTCCTAAGGAAGCTTTCATTTCTCATGACTTCCCTTATTTTTATAGTTTCATGTATTTCAACAGATTTTTTCATATTCTGTGAGCAACATTAATGGCCAGATAACACTTCTGTTGTTTAGCTAGTTATGTAGCAAAATATGGTTGTACCAAAAAAATAACTTAAGCCTCGCACTGCTTTGATCGTTAAACAGATACGTCAGGGACACCTGGGTGGCTCAGTTGGTTAAGCGGCTGCCTTCGGCTCAGGTCAGGATCCCAGCGTCCTGGGATCGAGTCTCACATCGGGCTCCTTGCTCGGGGGAGCCTGCTTCTCCCTCTGCCTCTGCCTGCCTCTCTGTCTGCCTGTGCTCACTCTCTCTCCCTCTCTAACTAATAAATAAATAAAATCTTAAAAAAAAAAAAATTAAAAAAAAACAGATACGTCAGTATTACTCCTGATTGTGATTGTGCCAACCTGGTTTTGCCTTTAGGTTGGCATGGACAAAGCCCTCAATCAGCTTTCTGTGCCTTTGGGACAGTTACGAGAAGAAGTTCTGGTAAGTCCCCAGTTAATGAAAACAGCCTACTGTGAAGCATGTTGTCCTCGTTGGCTTTTCTCTAAGAATTCTTTTCATCTCTTGGGTTGGTTGTACTAGTGGTTATATTTTGATCATTCATGATTATAGTATTCACCTTCAGAAGAGTTGTAAATGATTTTCTGTTTACACATATGCTAAAAACCTAAAAAAACATGTTCGATTTGAAGAAGACAGATTCTCAGAGTAGACAACCTTAAAATGTCAGGAGAGAGGAAGCATATTTCCAAATTCAACTTATTAATGCCACTTTGGTCATATGTAAGTGGTTTCCAACTTATGAATGACTTGTATTTTAACAGTTTATAATCTTGTAAATATCCCCCACCACCACCACGTAATTCACTTGTGGTTAGGTTATAAAAGCTATGTAATCCGTAATGGAACTGAAGGATAATATAAATAAAATGTAATACTTAATAAATGTTACATTTGAATGTTCTCTCAGAAAATCTCTGCTGTGGGAATGGGACTCCCCACCTCTAAGCCATTGGGAATAGGAACTCCACCTGGGTGAACAGTGGAGGGGGAGTTTTGGCATCACTTCCAGCAGAAGGCTGTGCTGCCCTGTCTTCCCCACTTCCCCCTGCCTGTGTCTGGTGCCCTGACTTCCAGCCTCCATCCATTCTGACGCCCTGTCGTAAACTTGGTGCATGACACCATCCTTCCTCTAGCTTGAGTGGCCTCATGCATCCCGCCCCTAAGACAGTGCCTGCATCCTAGAGAGAATATAAGGAGAAGATAATTTAAAGGAAGACACAGTGCATGGTTAGAAGCAAGGAAAATGCAGAGTAACAGAAATGTCAGTGCTGAGAAGCCCAGGGGAGGGGTAGGCAGGAAAGTTTGTGAAAGAGGTAAAAATCTTGAGTTGTGCCTCGAGCTAGCCAATACTTTCCATGGTATGTCTCATTTGAATTTTATAAAATCTTGTTAAAGGTACTTTTCCTTGGAATGGAAGTGATTTTTCTGGTCCACTGTTGGATTCCACAACAGCAGATGTGTGGCTCTCCCACCACCTCCTTGGTGTGCCCTTCCTCCTGGGGACTCGTAGTGCTGTTGTTTCCCGAGCCTAGCCTTCCTTTGGCCTCTCACTCTTCTCTCAAACCCCCTCCCTGTAGGCAGATTTGCTCTGTTAGAACAGGCTCCTGTTCTGCCTCACCCCCTGCCAGCACCGTATCCCCTCCCTTTCCCATGGCCCATCTTCATAGCCACTTTGGTCCTGCTCAGCCACAGGCCTGATCTGTCTTTCTGGTCCCAACTCTGAAGCTGTTCTGTGGGATTCTCAGACCACTGAGGGATATGACTATTTCTGTCTTCGTTGTATCCCTGTGGGCTACCACAATACTGACGTCCAGGAGGCATTTCATAATTTTGATGGAGTGAATTAATTCACCTTCCTGTGGAATTTTTGTGATATGCCCACTTTATTCTAGTTGTTTGCGTTAACCTTTGCTTTGGCCCTAATTCCTAATTATCTCTTTATTCATTAGCTTCTGGACATGTTTCTCCACCTATGCGCTCTCCCTTTTCTGGTCTTCTGTTCTTCATTCTTGATTCCTAGTATTTCCAAACCCACGTTTCGTCATCATGCATCAGTGCTTTGACATTCTCTAGTTCTCCAAAATGTGCAGAATCTAAAGACCTCATCTCAGTGAAGTTGGCCCTCCCTTCCTATTTCTGCTTCTCTCCAGAAGGAAGCCTGCAGTGCACACGGCTGTGTGGCTGTCCGACCCGGACCCTGAGTGCGTCTGCACTTATATCTTCTCCACATCCCCTCCCCACCTCGGCAGCTGTGTACAGAGTCCGATTCAAGCCCCATTGCATTTATGGACTCTCCTGTACTTTGCTTCAGATTATCTGTTCTCCGTTCTAAGCCCTCACCACCCCCCTGACTTTCGCTGTATATGTGTCATTCTTCTGGCCGTGCAGCCCTGCCTTTGTGTCTTTTTGCCCCCAGATCATGAGTCCCCTCAACAGAATTGTATCTGGTATATCGTGTTTTTGTCAATATCTGCATAGTACTGGTGTGCAGGTATTAAGTTCTGTGGAATTGAGATATATGAACTTGACAATGTCTATGATACATTTTCTTTATTATTCTTTTGAAGAGTCTCAGGTCATCTGTCAGCGAAGGAATTCGGGCAGTAGATGAACGAATGTGTAAACAAGAGGACATAAGGAAGAAAAAGGTATCCTCCAGTAGATTTTTTACATTGCATGCCAGTTAAAGCCCTCTCCTCTTGTGTCCACGACCTGTCAGCACTATTCAGCTTTTTTCAAAGCTCTCATGCATGTGCGTTTTATGCATTCTGTCACGTTATCTACTTGAAATAATGAGACAGAATTTTAGAGGTACCCACGTGGTCTCAAGATCACTCACTTTTTCCAGAACAGGAAACAGTGATAACTGTTGTTGGTGCAGCGCTTGACAGTTTAATGACCATATAAATTTTCAGCGGCCCTGTAAAGAAAATAGGCCTATATTAGAGACTAGGGGAGAAGTGGGCTTTCTAAAGCAAACTCAGGATTCTCCCACAGGTTTGTTATTTTCTGATTTTGTGTTCTTTATGTTCTGTTGTTAACTTTAATTTTTTTCGATTTCCGATAGTTAGCATGCGGTGTTGGCTTAGTTTCAGGTGTGTGAGACAGGCAGCGGCTCCGTGCATGGGCAGGCTCACCCCGGGAGTGCGCCCCCTAGTGCCCGTCTCCAGTCTCTTGCGTCCCCGATTTCCTTCCTGATCATAAGGATGTAGGGGCACAGCCGGCATTGGGAGTCCGGGCTTCTGACTCTAGCGTGCTGCTCTGTACAGTGTTTTCTATGTGTATTATTAGCATATTTGTTAAAATCTCAGGGAGGGAGAAGCCTATTTGAGGGACCTTCTGTTTAATTCGCCTCTAGATCTCCTCACAGCTTTTGTCCAAAGAATGCATGTAGTGTGCTTCCAGGCAAAACGATAAGCTTCGTGAGAGCAGCGTGTTTTTCTTGCTTTATTTCTCATGTCCCCACCATCAGGACGAATGTAGAGCTCCCGGGGGTGTTCAGTAACTATTTATTGAATGGATGACTTTGTATTTTTTTGTTCTTTAAGGATGAGAGTTTTCATAATGTCCCTCAACCTCTTTGATAATATTTGTAGTGTAAAAGGTTTTTAATGAATTGATGCTTGGGCGTATAGGTATACACACATGTAAACTGAGAGGGTCAGTATGATTGGAAGCCAAAGTTAAAACATGAATAAAGGGCCCTAAGAAAATAAATGGAGGGGCGCCTGGTGGCTCAGTTGGTTAAACGTCCAACTCTTGATTTGGGCTCAGGTCATGATCTCAGGGTCATGAGATCGAGCCCCGCATTGAGCTCTGTGCTCAGCAGGATGTCTGCTCGAGATTCTTTCTCTCCCTCTGCCCCTCCCCTGCACGCACACATGCACTCTCTCTCTTTCTCAAATAAATAAATCTTTTTTTTTTAAATAGGAAAGAAATGGAGTGCCCATGGAAAGATTCAGGATGGGAAAAAGAAGAAATAAGAGTATAGAATATGAGCAAAGTCTAGGTTCTTTTTATCTATAAACTTGCAATAGAATATTGAAGTATGCTTATTCTAGAAATCCAGAACTAAGATTTACATTCTTGAGTATTCTGTGTTTCATAGAAATATTCAAAATATAGCGTGCTCTATATATTTGAAGTTGACTTTTGGTTTTATATTTTCCTGTATTTAGCATGGGAAATAAAGATGATTAAGAGTAAGGATGGTGACTTTTTTTGTTTGCTAATTTTTATTTTTATAGATGTGTGTGTTGAGGCTTATACAAGTTATTCGATCAGTGGAAAAAATTGAAAAAATCTTAAATTCCCAAAGTTCTAAAGAAACTTCTGCACTAGAAGCAAGCAGGTAAGCATTTTTTTTTTTTTTTACTAAGTGGCACATAAATTAATACTTCCCATGCAGCCTAATTTGGTGGGGAGGGTTTAGTTAGAATTCATTTCTGAGCAAGAAGAAAATCCAGGTTTGTGGCTTCATGTTTTTGAATGTAGCTCCAGGAGAGTGGAGTGCATGAAATGGTGAAGTTTATAGTATGTCCCTATAAACCCTTTGGTTATAGACCACAGGTCCAACACGTCAGTATGCTTCCAGTGGAAAAGTTTTATATTTGGAATCACCTTCCCTGAGGACTAGCAAAATTCTGTTGATCTTCAAGGCATACCATTCATCTTGCTCAGATTTTTCTTCCTACACATGCCCAGAGTATTACCATTGATGTATTTTGCACCAACATTATATTATTACAAAACAGAGTAGGACACATTCAGTTGAAATTTACAAACAGGAAAGAAAAAGCTTATGAAATAGGAAAAAGATGATGGCTCTCTTTGTTATACTGTGATTGTCTTATTCCCTTCCTGGTGTGAATTTTCAATCAGCCAGGATAGATGAGTGACTCAGAAAATGAGTTGTTAGGTCCTGTCAACAACGTGAGATGCACTGTGGTGCAGTGGGAGGAGCCCGGGCTTGTCCTGCATGTATCAGCTGGGTCGCCCGTGTCAAGATCGTCTGGTGCCCTGCCTACTCTGTAGTGTAAAGCTGTCACAGTCATTCCACCTGCAGGCAGAGTTGGGCTTCTAAATTTTAGGAATTAAGGTTTTAGATTTGGAAGGGACTTGAGAGACCATATGCTCCATATCTCTCATGATGGAGATTAAGAACGGACACATCCTAAAGGAAGCGATTCTCTGGTCCAAGGTCTCTGCCCCCTTTCACATCAAGGCGTTCAACTAAGTGGTCAGCCCCTGTCGTGTTTGTGTCTTTAGCCCGTTGCACTCGTGCTTCTGCCCCCGTTTGCCCGCACTTAGCAGACACTCGGTGAGCGTCCCTCCTGCGGCCCATGTTTCTCCAGCGGCTCCGCTTCACTGCGGCCCTCGGCAGTGCTTACAGCCCGTCCGGCCACATCCTTGTTTGGCCCCTGGGAAGCAGGCCTTCCAGTGTTCTTCCCATCGTTGCCATTGCCGCTGTGCTCCTCGGATAGAAACACCTCAGTGAGCTCTGTGTCTATAATCCTGTCCCTTTGCAACGCTGTCCTTGATACACAGACATTGTGCACTTTCTTGCTCAGAATTACCTTGTCGGACTTTTTCTCGAGAAGAGCAGCTCTGAGCTCTAGAGGAAGGAAAGCCAGAGCACCGTTGGTGCACGGTAAATCCATCATGCTTGCAAGGCCCAGAAACCTGGAGATAAGGAGAAATAGGAAATGTGCACGGGGTCAGTCAGTAGAGGTTGGGATTAGGCTTCAGCGTTGGTCGTGCCGGGCGCTTGCCTTCCCTCCACACTAGTTCCGATGCTCCGAGACTGGGCACACCGCTGTGGGTCTCCAGATGTTTTGGGTTTCTGTACGATGTGTTTCCTCACTACCTGACTGCCCATCGTCAGATGTGTGATGCCTCAAAGAGCCCAGCAGGTGCTTCGGGGCCTTTATTGTTTTTTTTTCTTTCTTTCACTATTTGGCTTCCTTTTGAATGGTGTTGACGCTTTCTAATGTGGGGGGCGGGAGGGAAGTGTATCCAGTCCACTTGTTGGCAGATGCACTATGAGTGTTTTCTCACCAGCTCCCGGAGCATGGAGCTTGCTCTTCCCGCCGTTGGATAAATGTAAACTTGGAGTCAGCTGCTCTGAGGGATTTCCTGGGTTGCTGCTAGGCGGCCAGTTTTATCTGATTGAGGAGACAGCAGTAGTTGGTACTGTGGAGGTATCGGGGAGGGAGAATGAGGCAGCCATAGAAGAGGGGGATTCGGGTGTGAACAGTAGGACAGGGCGCGAGAGAGGGTGTTAGAGATGGAGAAGGTCACGAATGGGAGAGCCCAAGGAACGTAGTGGAAACACACAGTTGTACCCACACTGACCTAAAATAGCTCCAGCTGCTTGCCTGGGCCCTGTGGCCTGGGCCAGGTGGCGTCGGTAGCTTCTACGACAGCTTGTCCTGAAAATTGATGGTGTGCAGGTGCAGGTGCGTGAGCTGGGAACACACTGTGAAGAAAGTTACAGCACGGGGCACCAAAGCCTCAGCATTGCTAACCAGGTGATGTGGTCGCTCAGAAATTAACTTCGGAATCACACTTCTGTAATTGTCTCTACTAGCGCTCTCTGGACTGGACAGATTTTGGAGAGAATTGCCACAGAATTTAACCAGTTACAGTTTCATGCTGTTCAGAGCAAAGGCATGCCTCTTCTGGACAAAGTAAGACCAGTAAGTGTTGGTTTCGATTTTCAGTATGCTGTTTGCGAATTTCCTGGATGATTTTGGTTGACCTAGCATTGCCCCCGATAATTGCTGCTGTACAGGATTTTGAAGCTAGCTTTGAATTTTTTCTTTCAGTTTCTGCTGCTTGGGACCCTGCTCCCATTGTGTCACGCTAGGTAGATTTTGTGTAAAGACACGAGCATAGTCTCCAAACTATGCAAGTAAAATTAATTCCGAATTTCATGTAACCTGACACATCATATGATGTAGTCAGAGTTCATTTATCCACAGCCCTTGACTGGGTTTAAATACACACTTGTCAGATTTACGCCGTAGCTTAAGAGGCAAATAACTCTTTGTCGTTCAGTAATTATCTAAACTTTCCTCAGTAATTATCTAAACTTCCCTTTGATGAAGCAGACTTACTTTCAAAGAAATCATGGGTAGGGGATGCCTGGGTGGCTTAGTCGGTTAAGCCACTGCCTTTGGCTCAGGTCATGAGCCCAGGGTCCTGGGATTGAGTCCCACATGGGGCTCCTTGCTTGGCAGGAAGCCTGCTTCTCTCTCTGCCTCTGCCTGCTTGTGTGCTTTTGCTCTCTCTCTGACAAATAAATAAATAAAAATCATTTTAAAAAAAATCATGGGGGAGAAGAGATTCATTGTTATCCTCTAGGAAATGTTGGTATTTTAATCTTACATATATTCTGGTAGAATTAGAGGCTCACTTTATATATATAACACATATGTATATAAATTATACATATATATTTGAATTTTTATAAACTGTTCTGCCTGGACCTTTCTTTCCTTGTCTTTTTGTTCTTGCAGCGTATAGCTGGCATTACGGCCATGTTGCAGCAGTCCCTGGAAGGCCTGCTGTTAGAGGGTCTTCAGACTTCCAATGTTGATATCATACGGCACTGCTTACGGACCTACGCCACAATTGACAAGACACGGGACGCAGAGGCGTTAGTCGGTCAAGTACTGGTGAAACCATACATGGATGAGGTTTGTGCCCCCATGCACTTCATTCCGCCCACACATAGCATCTACTCTGACTTTGATTCTTTACTGGGTGTGAGAGAGCTCCAGGCTCTTCCGTGAAGAGTCTCCTAGTTACCGCACTTCCGGTTGTAAGAAAGGGTTGGTCCCCGTTGGTGCCTGTCAGCATGGCGGGAATCAGACATGCGCTCTGGTCTCTTCCAGTGGTGCCATAGCTCAGGGATCATCTTAACTTAGTAGGGGTGAGGGACTTACCTAGGAAGAAGGTACGGATCAGAACATTTTCAGGTCAATTTCAAGTTCCGTACGTTACATGTCAATGAAGTTGCCGAAAAGCGTGACCCCACCACGGTGCACATGCCGCTGGAGAAGCTGGAAGACAGCCCTGTGTGTGTGGAAAGTCCACGAGGGGAGGCGTCTTCACAGGATTGTTGTGGCCTCAGTCTTGAAAACCATGGAGGAGTTTGCCAGGCCAGGAAGGTGGGAAGGGGGAATATTCAAAGATAAAGGGCTTTTATGGGCGACTTAGCAGGAGAGTACCTTAAATCTAGAACTTGGTTAGCCAGTGTCCTTGACCTATGAGGATACAGTTAAATACAGGGAGTCAGTGTATCCTGCCTCTGAGCAGCCAGAGTACAAGCTGTGCCATGTGGGGCTGCCAGCACTCAGCAGTTTCCCACTTAGAGAGTGTCGGTTTCATCTGGTTCAGGCTGATAGAAGTCATGAAGCCAGTCCTCAGCGTTTGAGGGCTTTCTTCCAGTCTCCTGCTGGTGTGAGTGTTCTTTCTGTCCAGTAAGTACAAAGCTCCCACCATGACTTCAGGATGAAAGGCTCCCAGTTTTAAAACGGGACAGTATCCCAATGATAGAAGTGACATTGAAGGATTAGTTTCAGTAATCCTCTCAGCTTCATTAGGACCATTAAAAATAAATGATCTGTCAGTTCTTTGTGTGTATCCTATTATATTTCATAGCTCTCTCTGTGGGGGTGAAAAAGATTATGTTATTCTTTATCACTAAATGAAAATATTTTAGTTATTTAATTTATGCCCTTTTCATTGAACTGAATCCAATGTGCTAAATTAGGGAAGTACTTTTAAATTTCAGTGTCGTTAAATGAACTATGGCCACGTTTGTATTTTAAGTTTGTATGCTTGTCATTCATCTTCTGCACCTCAGCCTCCCCACAAAAAATAAAACACTAAAGCAAAATAAGATGTCTTTTCTTCCATTGCTCTCCGTCTCAGCCCTTTCCCTATTCTGGAGATGGTAGAGGACAAGGCCAAGGTGAAGATGGTACAGAACTATTGTCTGAAGATACAGTATTTTGCTTTCAAGCTCAGCAGGGAAGCAGATGAGTGTGTGTGATGTTTTAGCTTCAGGCCAGTCTCTGTCCCCCAGCCTCTGTGTCCCCCAGGGTGGGAGCTGTTCCTGAATCCCAGGACCTAGATTTTCGTGCCGCTATTACTTCCCTCCTGTTTAGAAAGCACGTTGAGTGGGGAGGAAGAATAACAAAGTGTATTTTTAAGGTTCTCTCTGGAGGGTATAGTTATACTTCTCTTTTAGGAGCTTTAAGAAAACAACGCTCTTCCTTTCACTAGGTGATCGTAGACCAGATCGTTGAGTCTCATCCGGGCGGCCTGCAGATCATGTATGCCAAGCTCCTGGAGTTCGTTCCTCACCACTGCCGCCTGCTTCGAGAGGTCACAGGAGGAGCCATCTCAAGGTGACGTAAACTGCTGTGCATGCACCCGAGCTCAGTTTAGTGACCACCTGTCACCTCCTTGTGCGCTGCTGATCCCTGGCTGTCCTCTCTGACCCGGGAATGTGTGCGCTTCCCTATTTGTTATCAGTGCTGTGACGCGGGGATTATGGGGAAGGGAATGAAGAGTGGGGACGAATCTTGACGGTGACATTTCTGTGACTCCAGAGCCTCTACTTTTCTCTTGTCTACACTTTCTCCTTAACAGGGTTCGAAATCAAAATTGGTTTCCTTCCATTATTCTGTCATCATCTGTCTAGAAATATAAATTCAGTTTAATTCAACAAATTTTATACTGATCACTATTAAAGTTCGGTTTTCCTTCACTCTCTTATTTCATTTCCATGGCTTTCCAATTCTGTTTCATGAATATCCCATTACCTTCTACAGTCTCCGTCATCCCAGTCTAGACCTTTGTTGCCTTTTGTCCAGGGTAGCGGGCTCTCCCCGGCTCCACATGTCCCTCTTCATTGCAGCCCTCGGCTGTCCCATCTGCCCAGAGCTCTGCCACCTTCCTGAGTCGTTCATGGCTTCTCCTCGCCCATAGAGGAGCATCCAGTCTTCCTGGCGCAGCCTGTGAGGCCCTTGGTGCTCTGGTCCTAGTGGTTCTCCGCTGTAGAACTTCCTGCTGTGGAACTTTCCCTGTATCACTATGGTTCCCGGCCAGACAGGAGCTCTTGACCTCCCCTAACACACCTTGTACAGAAGATCCCTCACTTCACATTGGTTCACCTTTTGTTTTTTTTATTTTTTATGGTAGTACGTTCAGTTTGGATCTTTTACCAGGCTGGCAATTTACAGTAGGATCCTCTCTTGTAATGCTGGGCAGGGGCAGCGAGCACAGCTCCCAGGCAAGCCATGTGATCATGAGGGTCAGCAACCAACACACTTGAACCATCCTGTTCCTGGCTTTCAGTGCAGTGATCAGCAAATTACATGAGATATCAGACACTTTATTGTGAAATAGGCTTTGTGTTAGATGATTTTTCCCAACTGTGCAATACTGTAAGTGTTCTCAGCACATTTAAGGTCAGCAGGGCTGAGCTCTGATGTTCCGTCGGTTAGGTGTATTCCATGCATTTTCAACTAAAGAGATTTCCAACTGAACAATGGGTTTATTAGGAGCTAAGTCTGTCATAAGTCAAGGAACATCTGTACTGTGTGCTTCTGTGTTTTCCCTCATTGCCTCCTGCCCTTCTCATTCCCTTTGTCTTTCTGTTGACCTGCCACTCCAAATGAAGCTCCAGCTCAGACACCACTTTTTTTTTTTTAAGACTATTTATTTATTTATTTATTAGAGAAAGGATAAGCAGAGGGGGAGGCAAAGAGAGAAGCAGGTTCCCCACTGAGTTGGGAGCCCAATGCGGGGCTCGATCCCAGGACCCCGGGATCATGACCTGAGCTGAAGGCAGAGGCTTAACCCACTGAGCCACCCAGGCGTGCCTGAGATACCACTTATTTCAAGAGACCATCTTTTATCCTGTTGTTCAGCATTAGGCACATCCTCTGGATTCCAATTGGCTTTTACTCTGTTGAGAACTGATGTCCATAGGCTTAGCGTGTACTCCCTTCCATGCTGCCCACACCTTCCTGCCCACACCTGGCACAGCATCTTAAAGATACAACTACCCGGTATCTGCAAAATGAAAGAATGAATCTATTTTCAGCCTTAGAAAGGCTAAGGAGGTCCCTCATCTTTATGAAATAAGCAAGCAATGTAGTTGGTCTTGAATTTGTGTTCTGTGGAAAGAAAAATCTGGAGTAATAAATATGCCACTTGACCATTGAAATAACCCTATTTTCACTACATGATTTTAGAGAAAGCCTAGTTTTGCCACTTGCATTTAATAATCATGATGATTTAGCTGGATTTGGATTTCACCTTAAGAATTTAGAAGTAATGATGTAGAGATGCCTGGGTGGTTGTCGGTTGTGCTCTGCCTTTCTGCTCAGGTCATGATCTCAGGGTTCTAGGATCGAGCCCCGTGTTGGCTCCCTCTGCCCTGACCCCTGGCTTGTGCTCTCTTACTCTCAAATAAAATTTAAAAAAAAAAGAAGAAGAAAAGTCATGATGTAAAATTAAAGAAACCACAGTTAGGAAACAGCCAGTCATTAGATTTGACAAGGCTAGTCTTGGTCCTGAAATGTCAAGTTTCAAAGCTTTGCAAGTTCTTCCACAATTTTCAGTGTGGCTGATTTCACGTAGAAGCCTCAGAAATATGAGGAATCTTTTTTTTTAATTTAAAGATTTTATTTACTTATTTATGTTATTTATGTAAGAGGGAGGAGGAGAGAGAGAAAGAGAGAAAACACATGAGCAGGGAGGGTCAGAGGAAGAGGGAGAAGCAGACTCCTCCCTGAGCAGGGAGCCCAATGCAGGGCTTGGTCCCAGGACCCCGATATCATGACCCAAGGAAGGCAGATGCTTACCTGACTGAGCCACCCAGGTGTCCCATTGAGGAATCTAAGTCGTACCTCGGTAGGTTGTCATTTACCTCAAGCACCCTGATTATGTTGCCCCTGACCACCCCTTCCTTAGCTCCTGCCTTCAGGTTTCCACACGCTCGGCTTAGTGCTTTTCTTGTCCGTTCTTCACTTTTTCCATGTGTCGCATCTGTACGTGCCCTTTATAATCTGGCAGCACCGTCGGCATGCAGGCTTTATCTTCTGAGGAATAAGGATTCACGTTCCTCATTTGCCATCTGTTTCAACTGTTAATCTTGAGGATATAAATTTTCTCATTGGGGCTTTAAGTAGATATTTACTTGCAGATGAGGAGATCTTGTCATTTAATATTGCTTATACTCTGTGCATCTGTAGTTTTAAAACCCTTAATGTTATTCTTTCTTTTTAGCATCTTTTTTTGCCCTCCCCAACCCTCCTTCTTTTTTTTTTTTTTTTTGCCCTCCCCAGCCCTCCTCCAACCCACTGGTGATTTCTTATCAATACCAAACTATAGTAAGATTATTTGGTATCCTTTTCTGGAAGTAGCTTCCTTGATAACCTGTCTTTCCTAATAATTTTTGCTAAGCGGGAGAATTATGATTTGATTTGTAATGCCAGAATAGTAAAATCCCAATTTGCTATTGCAACTTAGCTACAGAACTCCCACTTTTGCTTAAATAAGAACATATACTGCATCGCTGACCATTGTTAAAGAAAATTATCTTAAAAGTAGAGCATGTTATGCAATATACAACAGTCGGAGTGGGTAGTCATTGAGGTAGTCATCGAGGCACATATTTATGTGTCTTTAAGTTCAGGAGAAACTTAAGGAATCTGCCTTATTTACTTATGTATGAAACCATTGCAAACATAGCACTTACTGTACACCAGGCCCCAGCCTAAATGCTTGGTAGATGTTAATCCGTATAATGATCCTATGATCCATATCCTATCATGTCCATCTAAAGATGAGGACAACAAAACAGAAAGTAAAGGGCCCACAATTTGAACCCAGGCACTCTGTCTCCATGCCTGTGTTCATGCCTGTGTTGCCTTTGCCTCTCATCGAAGTCTAGAACTAGAAATCCAGAGTCTAGCCTTTTGCTAAAAAATGCAAAATAAAACATGGACACACACAAAAACATTAATGTGATAGGTGTTTGTTTTCGGGATTTGATATCAAGATTTTACATAGAACAGTCCTAGAGCTGTAGAACTGAAGGTGATCTCGGAGATGGCGGCATCTTCACACAGCTGTTAGTAATTGGTAAATTAGCGTAATTTACAGCGCCTCGGGGCTTAGCAGTATTAAGATTGAATGCGAAGATTGCTTTTCTTGTATTATTAGACTGCTTCTTACCCAAGATAGAGTATAAATATGGTGGCCTAATTAGGGGAGCAGTCGTGCCAAGGCAGTCTGACACCAGCTTGCTCTCCTGTGTGATAGAAGAGTCAGGCTACAGAGGACACACCAGCTTCCAGGTGAGTCTGGGATCAAGGAGTAAGACAGAAGTGTCGGGCCCTAAACCAGCTCATTGACAAAGGAAGTTGTTCGTAAAGGTTGAAATAAGTGTTAGGCTGAGGAACTTTTAGTAAAAACAGCACAGTAGAATTTCGCCCTTTGTAAATAGAAGAGCACAGTGTATCTGACTGAGATTTTGCTCTTGTTCTACAGTGAAAAAGGCAATACTGTTCCTGGATATGATTTTTTGGTGAACTCTGTCTGGCCAGAAATAGTACGAGGATTAGAAGAAAAATTGCCTTCTCTTTTTAATCCCGGGAATCCTGATGCATTTCACGAGGTACCTTTTCCTCCATCATCTTGATTCTAGAATCTTTTAACCAGAGGCTTGACGCTAATCATGTTGTCTGCAGAGTCTTGGTTCTATGGTGTTCTTTTGTTTTTGTTTTTGTTTTTTTTTTAATAAAAATTTGAGTTTGTGAGTGAGCATGTACTTAAAAATTATTTCATCCAAGTAATAGTCTCTGATACTTTTGGGAATAAGTATTTTAATTTGATTTAGTAAAATCCAGTCTAAACACAGTTGTGACTAGATGGGTATATTATCTTCTCACCTTTTAAAAAAAGATCCTAAAAAAAAAAAAAAAATCCTAAAGACCATTAAAAGCCAATCTCGTTGCAGTTGTTTTCCATGAAAAAATTAGGTTTGCAGGTCTGTACTGTATAATTTTTAAGGAAAACGAAAGGTATTGTTTGGATTGTAAAATCCTTGTTAATTTTTAAAGCATAGAGAGATAGGCAGTAAGTGTGGTGAACTGAGGGGCTGCTGGACTTCAAAAACAGGTAAGACAACAAATTTGGAGCATTATTATTCCAGAAATACCACTGACCTATTCTCGTGACTCATTGTGTGATGTTAACAGTATGTTGAACAGTACGATCACTTGGTGTCCCTTTCAGTAAATTGTGTGACAGTGATTTTTGTGATTTTGAAAATTAGGGCTTTCAAAAATAGATACTGTAAGCAGAATGAAATAGTGACTTAGGCAGGAACCCTCTAAGACCTTTTACGTTTTGCTGTGCTCTAGAGAATTGTACGGATCACATTGGGCTCAGGAGATGTTTCTGCTCGGAAATGACACTTTCTCACAGTGCTTTGATTTTAGAATTCTAAACCAGTGCTTAATGTTGGTGGGTATATTTCAAGCAAGCATAGCATCTGTCAGTTTCTCTCAAAAAATGCTTTCAGCTTTCCGCATCGCTGTGACATGCTTCTTGTGAAGAGAGAAACATCTTTGTACTCCTTTAGCATCCTGTCATATGCAGAGGTAGAATACGTTTTATCCCAAAAGGACGAATAATACCTTTGTCTCAACTCCACACGCCTAGACCCCACACTCAGGGGATCCTTTGCTCAGAACCAACTGAAAGAAATTTAAAACGTGTAGTATTCAGTGCACCATGATTCGGGCCTAAGCGCAGACTTCAGCAAATTTAGGTGAATGGTTTGGTGAGCCAGAATTGAGCCCGTCTCAAGAAGTCTGTAGAAGGTCTGCACATGTTCTCCTCAGACCCTGGGCACTGAGTGGGAACTAGAGTTCCCACAAGGGAATCCGCATTTCACCACATCTGTGGTTTTGCTCCGCTGGCTGACCCCAGTTCTGTGTCCTCTGTTAGCTTCGTCTCGGGGTAAATTCTCTTGGAGCCTAAGCAGAAGAGGAAATGTCGTCCTTAAAGTATAAGCAGTAGTTACTGGTAGCGTAGTTCCATGGGCGAAAGTAAGTAGTACAGTTTTAAGCAAGCACAGTGCACAGGTGATGAATGCTTTGTGAGTTTCAGCTGCTGCTCCTCACGGTGGTGTGAGCCCTCAGCCCCCCGCCCGCATCAGCTTTCATGCTGTTCCGTCTGTAGAAAGGACGTGACTGCTCCCCTGGTTTGATTCTTGTCCTACTTCTTCTTCTGGAGCGGCAGTGAAAGCGATACCACTTAATTTACAGTCTCGTCTCATTCCAGTGGGCTGGGTTAGGGGTGCCCTGGAACATGAGAGCTGTCCTCTGCAGAGCACTGGGTTTCCAGATGGATTGTCACATAAGCTCTTGAGCCGGTCACCGAACCACTTGGGCATTACGGGATCTTCCAAGTCGGGACCTGGGAAGGACGATCTCTTGAGGTCCCGGTCGGCTCTGGGAACGGAGTCCAAGGGCTCACCTTCTCTCTGGATTACAGCTTTCCCTGTATGTTCCCATCTCTGGTTAGTGTGCTTACAGTGAAACGCCCACCTGTGTGTTCTTCTTTTAGAAATACACCGTAAGTATGGATTTTGTGAGAGCCTTTGAACAGCAGTGTGGATCCCAGGCCAGTGTGAGGAGACTAAGAGCTCATCCTGCCTATCACAGCTTCAATAATAGGTGGAATTTACCTGTTTACTTTCAAATAAGGTCAGTAATTTATTCCCTCCCCCCACCTCCAGTCTTCTAAGGCAGAATTCGAATTCCAATGCAGGGTCTTGCCCCACTTACCAGCCCTTTCTTTGAGATCATTGTACTGTTCCATGGGAAGCAAAACCTAAAATGGAAACATGCAAGTGTCTCGATTACCAAGGTCCTGGCTTGCATGAGAGAAAAATAATTTTGTGATTAGAGGGCTGGGCACACCAGCCTTGAATTGAGGTGGTCTCCGGGCCCAGCTCCGTGCCCCCCAGCTCCAAGCACATGACTGACACTTCCACAGCCATCACACAGAGGCAGACAGGAGGGGCTCCGGAGCGGCACTCTTCTTTTCCCTTTTCCCCTTCTCACCACCTGCCACTATCAGACAGCGGCCCTGGCCCACATCTGTTGGCTTCTCTGGACAGTTCTTTTCCCTCAGAGAGAGTGGGGAGAGGCGCAGCCTTAAGTATCCTTTGCATCTGGTTCCATCAGTTATGAGAATCCTAGTTATTATTTTGGCTCTTCTTTATAATCTCTGACATTTGTTCTCTCTGTTCTGGAAAATGGTGACACTTCTAACAGATGTCCTGATGATAACATGTATGTAAATAGGTGCTCCTATAAACTATTGGGGAAATTTAGGATAAACTCTTAGCAACGTGTGTTCTCCTAGAAAAATCAATGAGATCAGGCATTTTTGCAGAGTCTCTCGATTGAGGTCATGGTAAGTTCCTTCATAGAATGACATTAACTAGAGTGTTTTAGATAGAATGGTCTGTAAAGGGTCTTAGGCTTTTTGTTTACATCGCTGAGTGCTTTCATTATGATGCAGTCCTTTTCCCTAGAGTTCCGAGGGAAAGTCACAGGGAAATATATTACAGATTAAGTACCTTGATTATAATTGCTTGCCATGATTGCAAATGTATGTAATCATCTTCTGATAATGAAATCATGGTTATCAGAACATCAGGGAGATGCCCTTCTCATACTACTACGAGTTTTATGCTTAATTTGCCAAGGTCCCATCACCACGTAGCTTGTCTCTGAGTAGGAAATTAAGGATTTGTTATCTAAGGTATTCATGGACCACACTGGAAGTAGTTGTTACAGGTTAATTAAGATCAAGCCAGGGTAAGAAGCCCTTGATTCAAGAGCAGAATTTAAAATAGTGAAGCATTATGTCACAGTATAAGGCTACAGTAGAGAAGAGATGTCTGCATTTTACCATTTCTTCCATAGTCCGTAGTGAGTTAGATAGTTTTAGACGCCCAGTACTATCACATCACGTTGTCCTAGCTGCTGCCTCCAAACTCTTATTTCTAGTTATTCCCCCAGATCCCATGACCCCGTGCTTGGAGATCTTGCACTGTCCCCCTACCTCCTGGACCCACCCTCCTGGGGCTCTGGAGGGCTTCAGCCCGAGCTCGGGGTGGGCCAGCTGAGGCCCCACAGTGACAACACAGCCTCGCTTCAGTTGGTTCTCACAGGACTGGTAAATAAGCCTTAAACTAGGTTGAAAGTCAGCCAGTTCCCTGAAAGATTGTGTACCTTCACCAAATTTTTAAAATTAAGCATTCAAAGGGATTGGTTAACTTTTCTTTGTAATCTCTCTTAAAATTTGTGAAATTTTTAAAAATGACGTTTGAGTTACGAAGTGGAACTTGTATTCGATATGTTTGTTTTTCCATTTTAAAAATAAATTCAATTAATACTTTGTAGGACTGTTCTGTTGATTTTTACCAGGTGTTGAATTGTTTACTCTGGGGGATGACAGAAAGTTCCACAAACATGACTAGGGTCAGAGTTGTATTGTTATCTGATTCATTTCAGGGTCATGTGAAGGAAGCCAAAAGCCAGTGGGGTGGTATGCTTTGACAAGTTTATAGGGAGAAATACTCAGATTGCACTCTTGGGAACAGGTTTATGCTCCTGGTCTGACCGTAGGCCTGCATATCCATCCTCTTAGGAGAAAAGGGAGCACTCCGAGCCAGCACCTTCTGGAGCACACTGTTCCTGATACCCTGCTGGGTCTGCATTTCCCATGTTCTTACAGGCGTGTTACAAAGTAGCTTTAGGACTTAGTTTCTCATAGGAAGAAAAATAAATACAGGTGGGACCAAAACCGTGTCATATTGTTACGAGCCAGTGGCTACCTAAAAACTGGTGTTAGTCCCTTCAATGCCAAAGGCTAAGTTGTAGGTCTTTTTAATTGAAATCTTTCTAGAACCTTACATACTCCCAGAACGTTCATGGTATATGCTACATTCAGTACATGCTGAATGTAGTATATCTCCTCTTTAATGATGTGGAGAGTCTGCAGCATCGACGCACTCTCCCTTTGCCCCCAAGTGTGCGTGTACACGAAGTAGAGGTGTGTAGAGACGCGGCCTCTGACAATTCTGATCCTGCTGAGCAGAGGGGTTGTCTCACTGCCACGCTGATTCTGTATGACCACTTTCGGAAGCTTGCAGACCTGAAGCATGCATGGAGGAATATGCCCAGAAACCTTCCCCAAACCCAAATTTAAGAATTGAGAAACGTTTTATTTGGGGTTTGCCCTCACTACAAGTACTCTTGACAAGAGCAGAATGGCATCACACATCCACGTGCAAATGACAGCACGCTATTCAAGCTTCACCAAAGTCGCCTCTCACTTGCTGCTGTTTTGCACCAAGGACAATAACCTGTCGCTTCAGTCTTGGAAGTTAGCTGCTCAGCAAAGCTGCATGAGGGGCTGGTGCTAGGCCCCGGGCTGGGGAGGCACAGCTCTGTCAGGTGACGTGGGCAGGTGTACTTTCACAGGTCTTCCCATGTGGTCACACAGGCAAAGGGCCATGTGAAGGCAGCAAGGTACCAGGGGTCCTGCTGCTTTTGGTTCTGGTAACTTCTCACGTATGCGTTCTTGTCTTTAGCATAAATGTCCACATAATTTCGTGTCCTCTGTCTTTCCTTACTGGTAAATTATATTTGCTCTGATTGCTGTGTAGCTTCAAGCCACCCTCTTTCCATACCACATTCTAGAATGAATGTGCCACATGTTATGTATCCGTTTCCTTACTGGGGCTGTGTAGCTCGCTCTGGGTTTCCCCAGCTGTATGCGGTGCGGGGGTACCTCTCAGGCCTTTTCCCTGTCAGAGCTTACTCTGTATTTTGTATAGATTTTGGGAAAAATGATGTGAGGGGCCTGAGGCTGAGACCTGGGGCTGTACGCTTGCTCTCCCCGTTGCAGAGCTCTCTTTCCCCCTTCTCTTCCCTGGATGTGGGGTCATACCACGCCCTTTTGCTGCCATTCTTGGGCTCATCTCCTGGGCTCCCTTCTCTTACCCCACCTTTCTGCTCATTACTTGTTTCCCCTGTGCCTTTTGTCTGCAGCTCAGGGAGACGAGCCTTCTGCAGGCTTCCCTGGGCAGTAGGTGTGAAGGCTCCTTTCGCTTAGCCTCCAGGAAACTGTGGTAACCAGGCCAGTTCCAACAGTGCAGGGTGGCCTTGGGGTCTTGGGCTCTAGGCCTTGTTGCACGTTCATGAAGGGCATAGCTGCTGCTCTCGGTCTGATGTGCTGTTCTTTTCACCCTTCAGACAGTTTCCTTCAGCTCTGTCCCTGAACTGCTTTTAAAAAGCAGTACTGTATGTACTGCTTGTACATACAGTACGGTATGTACTGTAAAAAAACAAACTGCCTTTGGAGACGTGTCTTAAAAGAAGTTGCTGTGGCCCATATCGAAGAGGTTACTGCCTATGTCCTCCTCTAGCATTTTGATGGATTCCTGTCTCACAATTGAGGTCTTTTATCCATTTTGAGTTTATCTTTGTGTATGGTGTAAGAGAATGGTCAAGTGTCATTCTTCTGTATATAGCTGTCCAGTTTTCCCAGCACCATTTACTGAAGAGACTCTCTTTTTTCCATTGGCTATTTTTTCCTGCTTTGTCGAAGATTAGTTGACCATAGAGTTGAGGGTCTGTATCTGGACTCTCTATTCTGTTCCATTGATCTGTGTGTCTGTTTTTGTGCCAGTACTCTGCTGTCTTGGTGATCACAGCTTTGTAATAAACCTTGAAATCAGGCAACATCATGCCCCCAGCTTTGTTGTTCTTTTTCAACATTTCCTGGGTCTCTTCTGGTTCCATACAAATTTTAAGGTTGTTTGTTCCATCACTTTGAAAAGTATAGATTGCTCTGGTCAGCATAGACATTTTAATTTTAACAATGTTTATTCAAGACATGTCTCCAAAGGCAAGGGAAACAAAAGAGAACTTGAACTTTGGGGACTTCTTCAAGATAAAAAGCTTCTGCACAGCAAAGGAAACGGTCAACAAAACAAAGAGGCAACCCACGGAATGGGAGAAGATATTTGCCAATGACACTACAGATAAAGGGCTAAAAATGGGCAGAAGACATGAACAGACACTTCTGAAGAAGACGTACGAATGGCTAACAAACACATGAAAAAATGTTCATTGTTAGCCACCAGGAAAATTCAAATCAAAACCACTACCATCTTACATGAGTTAGAATGGCAAAAATTGACAAGGCAAGAAACAACGTGTGTTGAAGAGGATACGGAGAAAGGGGAACCCTCTTACATTGTTGGTGGGAATGCAAGCTGGTACGGCCACTTCGGAAAACAGCAAGGAGGTTCCTCAAAAAGTTAAAAATAGAGCTACCCTATGACCCAGCAATCGCAGTACTGGGTATTTGCCCCAAAGATACAAATGTAGTGGAAAGAGCCAAGATGCCCTTCAGCAGACGAATGGATAAGGCAGATGTGGTCCATATACACTATGGAGTACTATGCGTCCATCAGAAAGGATGAATACCCAACTTTTGTATCAACATGGACGGGACTGGAAGAGATTATGCTGAGTAACATAAGTCAAGCAGAGAGAGTCGATTATCATATGGTTTCACTTATTTGTGGAGCATGAGGAATAACATGGAGGACATTAGAAGAATGAAGGGAAAAATGAAGGAGGGTTGGAATCAGAGGAGGAGAGGAACCACAAGAGACTATAAACTCCGGGAAACAAACTGAGTGTTTCAGGGGGATGGGGAGATGGGTGAGCCAGTGATGGGTCTTAAGGAGGACACGCATCGCATGGAGCACTGGGTGTTATACGCAAACAATGAATCACGGAACACTACACCAAAAACTAATGACGTTACTGTATGGTGACTAACAAAACAATTTAAAAAAATAATAAAATAGGTAAAATTATTTAAAAAAACAAACTGCTCTATTAGGTAAATTAATCTTGAGCGTGTGTCAGAATTGATTGCCTTAAGGGAACTGGCAGGTGACAGGAGCATGCTGGGAAAGGTGTGATGGGGGAAGTTTACGTAGTTGGGAAACAGAATGCTACCTGAGCAGCTAGTTTAAAAAATACACGCTTTCATGTCACAAAGTCCTAAACACATGCCCACATCAGTTATTAAAACAGAAATTGGGGACAGGAGGTCGTGATGGACGGTGGGCCAGCTGAGACACAGGCAAAGTGACCAGAAGCAGTGGCGCAGATGTCACTGGCTGTGCCAACAGGGCGGGCGCTGGGGAGCACGAGAGGCTCCAGTGGAAATGTGCAGAGAATGGGCCACCAGCCGCTGTGCTCACTGGCTACCTGCCATGGCTTTTCTCAAGCTTGCAAACAAAGATACAGAATACAGCCTCCCCGTTCCTTAGTTTGGGGACATGTACTCTGCTGTGATCATGCAAATCCAGACAGATTGGAGATACCCGCAGTCTCATGGCCACGAGGGGACGGAAACTCAGGTTTCACAAGGCAGGGGGGACAGGCAGGTGGGACGAGCCGGGCATGGCTTCTTGATGGCGGCTTAACAGGCAATTAGTTTGTTTAGTTTGAAAAGCATGGGGTTAGTCATGATTCCAGTCAGCCTCAAGTAACAGAGAAACCCTACCTAATAGTGCCCGAATCAAGAGAAATGTATTCCTTGTTCAGTTAGGAAAACGTTTGGGAGAATAGGCATTCCGGGGCTGGTTGGACACTGCTAAGAGCATCAGACCGAGGGACAAGCCAGTGGAGGAAGTGGCTAGTCCCCGGGAAGGAGAGAGAACAGGGAGAGGCATCTAGCAGCTGCATTAACCCTCATCTGTGCTCTTGTTTTTATCTCAGATTCAGAGAGATCGCAGGATCCTTAGAAGCAACACTCACGGGTGTGCTGGCGGACGCCCCAGGTAACTTCCTGAAAGTGATCAGTGGCAGGATGTCGCTCGTGAGTGAGTGATCTAGACCAGTCATCTAGACCTTCCCATTCTGAGGGTAGTTGCACCTTGTCCTTTCATGCAGTAGGTTAGACCTTAAAGACATAACTCGGTCTCTCTTTTTTTTTAGAGGCTAAAGAAATCAGATTTTTTTGGTTTATAGAGCATTCTTGGTAAAAAGAATGGGATATGGTTTCAGCAGTAAAGAAGGAGGAAATCTCGTCATGTGCAAGGACATGGAAGGACCTAGTGTGCATTATGCTAAGTGAATTGAGTCAGAGAAAGACATACCATATGTCTTCACTCATGTGGAATTGAAGGAACAAAATAAGCGAGCAAAGGGAACAAAAGACACAAACCAAGAAACAACAGAACCTTAACTATGGGCAGCAAACTGATGGTCACCAGAGGCCGGGGGCTGGGGCAGGTGATGGGGATTAAGAGGACACTTACCATGATGAGCAGTGAGTAATGTACAGAATCGTTGAGGCACTGTATTGTATGCCTGAAACCAGTACAACAAATCTTAATGCCACTGTAGTTAACATACAGTGGAATTAAGATTTTATTTTTTAAAGATTTATTTATTTATTTGTCAGAGAGAGCGTGAGCATAAGCAGGGGGAGAAGCAGGCTTCTTGCTGAGCAAGGAGCCTGACTCGGGTCTGGATCCCAGGACCCCAGGATCATGACCGGACCTGAAGGCAGACTTAACGACTGGGCCACCCAGGCATCCCTAAAGTGAAATTAAAATAGACAAAGAAAAAACACCCTAAGAATATAGGAAGCAGACATTATTTTTGTTCTGAATATAACACGGCAAAGGAATTAGCCCCTGGCGATCAACTCTTTGTATAGCGAACTGGATTTTGTCAAACATCTGCTTTCATCCCAGGCCCATGTAAAGCATCAGGATGGCCCTTCCCTCCTGGGGGTGATTCACAGCTAGGGTTCCTGCCCCAGGCCTCCAGAGCCCTCTGCTCCCGTCCCGGGCTAGTGAGCAGGTGACAATGGTTGGTGGGCTCCGGACATGCTTGCTTTCCTCAGCAGTCTCACTAATCCCCTGTCCTGTAGTCATTCCTGTGGCCACTCACACACCGTTCAGCTACTTCAGTAGCCACGTGGATCTCTAGGCTGCCCCTCTGAGACTCCTCATGTCTGTGTGGCCAGGTCAGCCTGGACCTCGAGGTTTTAGCCTCGAAGTCAGTCTTCCCTGTTTTTGCCAAACACGGCCATATGTCCCTGACTTCCTGTGCATAAGTGGTGGCTTCAGGGAGAGGAAAGGAAGAGAGACAAATGCAACAAGACAGACTTGGCACCAAAGTTGAAACCCTCTCAAGTGACCACCCCTCCTGCTTGTGTTTATTGAGGTAGTATAAAATGCCTCGTAGCAGATAATTTCTGAATGCTGTTGTGTTTAATGTTTCCCCAGCACCCGGGAGGGGGAACTGTGTAAAACTAGAAGACGCATTGCCACTAAAGACGGGGTAGTGTGGATGGGTTAGGGCCACTTTCCCCACTCCTGAGTTACACGTTGAGAATGTTCGAGTTGAGCCTAGAGTCGGCGGCGATTCTTGATGTGTCTTGTTTCCTCTCCAGCCGGCAGTCCTTTTTGCCTCCTGGCTTCTCACAGGACGTGGAGTGGCCTGCAGCGGTGCTGGTCGGCCGAGATGTTCCTCCCGGGGCTGACACATCGGCTGTGGAGGCTCACACTGCAGCTCTTGGCTCGGTACTCGGGCTTCGTTCGCGAGGTGAGGGCCGGCCACGCCGCTGCTCTGGAACCAGTGCTGTCAGGGACTCCGGTTTCACAAGGCCCTGTGTTCACCAGAGGTTAATCTGGAGGACGACAGTAGGTGCCCTTCTCAAGTTCGTAGCCAGTGTGTGTTTCCCTTTCCCTCTTGGCTCCATGGCCTGTGTGGGCATCTGGTGGGAAAGCTCTGCGCTGACGAGCTTATGTTCCCTCCTCAAAGCCAGAATCTTTGAGGTGCCCCCAGATTAAAACAGAGATGCTCATTTTAATGAAAAGGAGTAGAAATAAAAATGCACGTGTTTTAATAGTATTTGGAAGTTTAAAAAAAAATACGATCGTCGAGATTAAAAGGTAGGGAAATTAAGCTTCCTTTCATTTCAGAATATCCTACTTTTCTCCTTGTCAGGTAGTTGACTATATTAAATAGCCACATGCCTACGAAGATTTATTAGGTTCTATGCATGAAGCGTCTGTTCAGCTCCGCGTGCAGGCAGGCCCCGCCCCAGCATCTGGGTCTGAGAGAGGCCCTGCCTCCTGGACAGTCTCGGGAGACAGACAGACACACAGCCGGTTCATTGTGTATGATGACAATGAAAAGAGGCCAGAAGCGTGTGTTTGCTCTCAAGAAGGATGACACAAAGAAGCCTCCTCTGTGGGAAAGAAGTCCTACCTAGTTGGCATCAGAGATGAGCATGTCGCCGTGTTACTGAGTGTTCTAATGGAAGGAGGGCAGGCTTATTCAGAATCAAACTGAGGTTCTGCCACTTTTATGTTTTGTGGCCTCGGGAAAATTAGCTCTAGAGTCTCAAATTCTTCATCTGTAAAATGGGAAAACAGCTTCTATATGTGGTTGTGAGGAGGAACAAATTGTTGATGGAAGTACCTGGCGGATCCCGGGAGCTCAGTGGAAGCCAGTTTTGGGTTTTTTTTTTTCCCTTTTGCCTTCCTCTGCTCGGAAGGGTCTTAGCATACCATCAGGCTGTTTCTGAAGACCACTGTGCAGTCGGTTCTGGGGACACGGGGGCCGTGAGATTCTTCAGTTCGGTCCGAGTCGGCGGCATCATGCATTCTTCCCAGCCAGTAATTCTTAACATCTCTAATAAATTATTTTGCCGCGAACATCCATTTTTCCATTTTTTTCTTGATGCCAGGGTAATTCTCTCTGGTTTTTCCCTTGTAACAATACATGATTAGAGTAACACTTTTGTTTGTACTATTTGAAGCATAATGAGGCTTGGATTTTGATTTTTTCTTTATCCTTACTAATAATAATGATAAGTTTACCAGGCACACTAGGTAAATGATTTTACCCAGTAGAGTTAATGATTTTTTTTTAATTATGATGTTCCAGAAATTAAGTTTCATTCTGTTTAGGAACCTATTTTATTTTTGCCAATTCCTTTTTATCACCGAAATTAGACACAGATTTAAGGAAAATTAAATGTATGTGGGGTTGTAACTTGTCCTACTTTCTCCTTGCTCTGCTTCCGTTGGTAAACTTGTAGTACTTCGTAGATAGCTGTCACTTTAGGTGAGTGGTTGACCCGCAGAAACGAAAGCTCAGAGATGTTGCTAGTGGAAAAATAATCGTTGCAATGGTTTTCCAGCTTTTACTCAGGCCCATCTCTAATGAAAGTGCCAAGGATATCAAAAAGCCTTTGGTAACTGGTAGCAAAGACCCTTCAGTTACCCAAGGAAATGGTGAAGACCAAGGAAGTGGCCCTTCAGAAACAAAGCCCGCGGTCTCCATTTCCAGTACACAACTCGTATATGTTGTCGCAGACCTGGACAAGCTTCAGGAGCAGGTAGGCCTGTGTCCTGGAAGAATCCCAGGTGCTCGCTTCGATGTGGCCACAGAAAGCAGCGTGTGTGCAAAGACCTGATGCCATTTGGCCTCACAGGGCTTAGAATCATGGGGCCAAGGGCACCTAGAGAGAACATGTTCATCTGCCCTCCGAGGTGTCTCTCCAACCCCCCCCCCCAATGGGCTGTCTTCCTCCTTGCTCATCAGTCTGGTCGCAAACTATGTGAACCTGGGATCTATGCTTCCTCTCCCGTATCGCTTTCACGAGCTCTGAGCGAGCCCGCTCCCGTCTGCCCATTAGTTCCGCTTATCCTGTGCAGCATGATTGCTAACAGGTTGGGGCTTAATTGTCTCTACCCCACTTGACCTGACCACATCATTTCCTGGTAACTTCTGATCATCAGCTGTACTTTGAAAGTGCTCGACTGTTAAAACTTATGCCTCTGTTTCCCCTGGACAGGGCCCCATATTTGGGGCCTTTATCATTAATTAAGAGGGCTTTGTGGGCCAAATTTGTGTGTGAGTGCTCTGGTACATAAATCTGCTTTCCTCCGGTTTAAATATGTTGTGGTGCTTGAACAAATAACATGTTTTGAGCAAAAACATGGTCTTCATTGTAAGCTTGTTTTGGGATGGGGAGAGCCACAGAATAGGAAATGGTTTTCATAGTCCCTGGCCTGTTGCTAGCCGAGCACTGCCACCGCACGTGGTGTTGGCTTCTGTAATAGTGTGAAAGCATTAGGAGTTCTCCTTTCTTCTGATGAAAATGACAGAGTCCTGAGTTTAATTTCTTCGTTCATTAACAATATTTTAGAGTTTGTAGATGCAAATAGAATTGCCTCTTCCTTTGATTTCTAAAAAGTAACTGAATATATAAAGTGCATATTTATTTCAGCTTCCAGAACTCTTGGAAACAATCAAGCCAAAACTTGAAATGATTGGCTTTAAGAATTTTTCTTCTATCTCAGGTAAAAAAAATGAATCTTTAGACCCAGCAAATCTTTGAATAAGAAGTAATTTAAAATAAAACTTTAGAGACTGTAGGATATATTTACCATTTTCTTCTCTAGTTGTAAATCCTTGGTTGTTTCTATATTCTGTTCTGTGGTTTTAACTTCTCTAAATGAGATATTTTGTTTAATTCTAATGATTTGATTAGATTTACAGTCATATACTCTATAAATACTATAACACTGTCTAAATTAAGATTCACATCTGGGCCTGAGTAAGTGGTTACATTTAATCTTTATGTCTCAACAGCAGCTCTGGAGGACTCCCAGATGTCTCTGGCAGCCTGTGTTCCTGCCTTGAGTAACAGAATCATCCAAGACTTAAGTGAGTCTTGCTTCAGTTACCTGAAAAGTGCCCTGGAGGTCCCCAGGCTTTACCGAAGGACCAATAAGGTTAGCAACATACACTGAAAAGCAGGAAAGCCACCGAGGGAGGGAGTGGTTGAGCAAGAGCCAGGACAGCCCAAGACAGACCTAATCTGCCTCATCCAAAGAGTCTTTATTTGCGGGAGGGGAACCACACAGGTGGATGGTTATAGTCAGGTGCTTTGGGAATTGGGCTCAGACTCTGCAGACATGCTCTGGATGCCTTTGACCTTAAGGAAAGATAATCATTTCAAAAGGAAGCATTTTAAGAAAATATCTTTAACTCCTATACTCTTTTGGTCTTTGAATCTTATATTTGAAAAAATTTGAATTTACCTTGTTCCCTTCATACCGTCCTAGCAAGTACCAGCTTTCTCCGGTTCTTTAACTCCGTAAGATTTGAAAAGCTGCATTAAGAACATGGAAAGTATTTATGAGATGGAAAAACGTGCATGCACACTGGTGTTCAAAGTCGAATTCTCCTGTTGTCATGTTTTATAGAATGGCGATTTGGGGACTTCTTTTTGACTGGTAGTTTAGTTCCCCTCCTGAATTCTTATTTTCGGGCATTTATATGCTCATCTCCTTCTGGCCACGTGTCACTTAATTTTCCATTGAATTTCTTTTTTCACAATTGTAGAGTTGGATGTTAGGCTAAAATTATTTTCAAGAACTATGAAAATTTAGGGGTGCCTGGGTGGCTCAGTGGGTTAAGCCTCTGCCTTCGGCTAGGGTTATGATCCCAGGGTCCTGGGATCAAGCCCCGCATTGGGCTCTCTGTTCAGTGGGGAGCATGCTTCCCCCTCCCTCTCTCTGCCTGCTTGTGATCTCTTTCTCTGTCAAATAAATAAAAAAAAAAAAACAAAAAAAAAAACTATGAAAATTTATTTTCAAGACTATGAAAATTTCCTAAGATGCTGTGCTGTTTTGGAGTGTCCCTGGGGCAGCTTCTGCGTGTGTTAATCGTGGGCGTCTCGTCCCATTTGTGTTGCCCTTCCTGTCGACTCGGTGTTCCGGAGGCAGAGGGGGCTGAACTGAGCTGGGGCGGATCTCCTTTGTGGTTATTTTTCTTCTCCTTTTAAAATCTGGGGTGTG
>RCUC01164763.1:0-53349 GCA_003697995.1 Taxidea taxus jeffersonii
ACACAGGATTATTTTCACTCCAATGCGTGATACATTCATAATGTGTAGCCAGTGTCGGGTGTATAATAAATGTTTAATAGATATTGGTAATTATTATTGTCAGCCCCTGGGATGGTATCACAGAGATTAAGGTGGAAAAAAAAATACAGTTCCTGCCCTCAAATAGTGGGGGAGATCAACCTGTATATAACCTTTTCTGGTGTGAACTGACCAGGGCAGCTGTAGGATGGGAGCCCTCAGAAGAAAGCAACTTCTCCTGCTTGGAGAGGTTGGGGAACATTCCCCAACAATATGATCTTGGCACTTGACCTCAGTGGGCATCCAGGCTGTAGACAACAGAGAGGCACTCTAGGAGGAAATAAGAGTGAAAAGCAAACCTATGTAAGGGAGTTTGGGGTATTTTATGTGACAAGAGGTTAATGTACAAGTGATAGAGCATGCATAATAAAGCTATTGAGTTAACTCAGACAAAATAAAATTGTCATATTTTCCATAATGTGGAATGGGAGCCCACTGAAATTTTGAAGCAGAGAAGGGACATAGATTAAGTTCATTTTCATGTTTTAATGTCTTTACCACAGAAATGTGAGGTTTCTCTCACTCCAGAGGCAGTGAAGGATATGGCAAATTCATTTCCCTCTTCCCCCTTCCCTCATTCATACTAGACTGTGAATGACTAACAAAGCATGATAGAATGCTTCACCAGGAGAATTTACAGTTTACTAAAGGACAACTGAAATCTGAGACATCATCCAGGGGTTGGAGTAAGTCTTTTGCGATTCAGGGGACTTCTCGACTTCTCCGTATTCCCTTTTCTCATCTTTCCAGGTCAGGGTCTAATAAGTTCATCACAATAGGAGGCTCTCTTTATCAATTAAACTATTGATTAACAACTTCTTTTTTTCTGTGTTCAATTAGCCACTGTAAATACATAATTCAGATTAACAACTTCTGATGGAACTGTTTTTGGGATACCCAGGACTTTGAGAACATACGGGAGACTCTGGATTTCCCTTCTGGGACATTTTGACCAATGCTTTTGCTGAGCCATCTCTACAGGCAATAGTTTAGATTTGTATCACTCAAGGATGCCAGATCCATGGAAATGACAAAGCCCCTTAACTCCCTTCTTAGCATTTACCCCATCCTTTATCCAGAGGGACCTTTGCTTTTTCCTAACCGATCTCCTTTCCCATGCAAATAATTAATGGTCTGACATTTGCCATGAACTGTGGTGACCAAGTTGGGGTAACTAAATTCAATCATGACTAACCTCAGAGAAGCATTTGACAAGACTTCTTGAAGCATTTGATAAGACTTCTCTCTTCTACCAATTTATAGCAACAAAAAACATCAGCTCATTTTAGAGAAATATTAAACATCTGCAGCAGGTAGGAATATTTGAAAGGTAAGGAGAACCACCCCCTCGTAACCTGGGAATTACTCTGGATATCCTTCCAAGGTAATTTGAAAGATGACATTATTTAACCCTTTTAGGACACTCAGTAATGGAGTTCACCAGAAATGACCTGATGGACAATCTATAAGGTGTCCCCTGCACCCCCTGCCAATAATTCCTACCTCCTGGTGTTCACATCTTTGTGGAATCCCCTCCCCTTGAGTATGGATGGGACCTAGGACCTGCTTCTAGCCAATAAAAAAAAAAAAATGGCAAAAGTCTTAAGATGTCACTCTCACAATTACGTTGCACTATATGACTCCCCTTGGCTAGCAGACTAGTTGTAGAGGTACCCTGTGCTGGGGTGATAAAGTAAGTCGACAAGCTGGAAAAGCCCACGTGGCCAGGAACGGTGGACAGCATCCAACAGGCAGCCAGCAAGAAGCCAGAGCCCTGTGACTCTGACTCCTACCCCGGCCCCCTTTGCCATTATGTTGAGCACCTAAAGAGGATTAAACTGAAGGCTGTGGAAGAAGCCAAGGCCATGAACAGACCACCTAGCCCAGCTGGCCTTCCATCTGCCCTTCTTGCTTCCCTTCCCTCTCTCTGTACCCTCCCCCGACCCCCAACACCCCAGCAATCTGCTCCCTCCACCCAGAAATCCCAGGGAAACTGCCCCCATGCCTACACATCACTCATACAGAAAAATAAAGAAACAAGAAGAGAGAAACTGTAAAATCTGATCTGGCTGGTTGAAACCAATTCTCATTACAGTGATTTACATGAATAGGAACTCAAATTTGCATGCCATTAAGTGTTTAAGATTAACTTGTGCAAGTTTTTATTTGATTTCAGCCTTAAATTCTTCATGGAAGCTGAGCCTCCATGGTTTTCTCTCCCAAGTAACAGAGCTTTAAAACAAGAATTGAAAGACCTGCCACGTCCAATGGATTTCTTCAAATTCACGAACTTTGGGGAAGGGGGGGCATCAGTTACACTTGGGATGCTCCCTCAACAGGAAAATGGAAGCCAGCACTGAGATCAATACCGGCATAGACGCTTCTTTGAATAAGAAATAGAATTTTAATGGTTAGCTCTGCCAAGCCCAGAATAAGACTTTGCATAATACCTCTAACCCCCTGCCAGGGTTGTCAGAATGGTGGCTTGGGAGTCTGTTGTCTTCCACAGGCAGAAAGAACTTAATATGCACCTTAAGACAGAAAGAAAACCCACCTCTGAGCTTAGGGGCCACACCTGTCTACTAGGCACTGAGTGGGAAAACCTGTGCGGGCGTGTCCCCTCAGCGGGCCCTTATAAAATCTAATAACAGGACCTTAGACGAAGACCAAGAGCAGCACAGAATATCCCCTCACCTTGGAAGATGATCGGGGGGAAAAACAGGTTTTATGAGCTGTGCTAGCACACTGTGCCTTGCTGTGATTAATCCATCTCAGGGAAAATGACTTTAAGAGCCAATTAAAGGCAACTTAGAGGAGCTATTTTGCATTGTCTCTTTATTCTCTTTCCGGCGACAATTGTACCTGTCAGGAAAGCTGTGAGAAGCGATCCATTCCTGCAGCGTGAAATTTCAGAGGAAAATAAGAACCACTGCCCTGGGAGAGATGGGCCGCCCTCTTCCAGAGCACAGATCCCCACTGCCAAGATGGGGACCTTCCAGTCGGCGTGGCTGCCAGCTCCAGGGGATGCCTCCCCGCCCCTCCTGCTGACCTTCTGCTCTGGAACATGGGGACACGAGAGCTGCCACCCCTAAGGACAGATGAATCGAATGCCTTCCATCCTGAGGGAAAACCTCCTCTTATCACGACGGAGGCGGGGGCTGAGGGGGAAGAGGAGGGGGAAGAGGAGGAGGAAGGAGGAATGCTTCCCGTAGATCAAATAAAATTATTTGCCCGGTTTAAAATGGCAAGCCCTGGGGCACCTGGTTGGCTCAGTGGGTTAAGCCTCTGCCTTCAGCTCAGGTCATGATCTTGGGGTCCTGGGATCGAGCCCCGCATCGGGCTCTCTGCTCAGCAGGGAGCCTGCTTCCCCCCTCTCTCTGCCTCTCTGCCTACTTGTGATCTCTGTCTTTCTCAAAAAAATAAATAAAATATTTTTAAAAAATAAAATAAAATGGCAAGCCCTGAGAGGCGAATGAGCAGAGTGGGGTCTGCTTTAAGGCAATGACGTCACCTCCCTTTCAAGTTCTGTTTGGTACACAAGTAGGTGACGAAGCGTATTTGTAAGGGGAGCACCCCAACCCATGAGCCCTCCCACTTAATGTCTCCCCCCTCCAAGAACACAGTGTGAGTCACTGAGGAAGGAGTTAACCCAGAGGAAGAGAGGAGCTCCCAGGACCAAACCCCGAGACCGGCTGTCAACGAAGGCCCAGGCTGCCACCAGGAGAAAGTAAACACTCGGGAGCTTGGACCGGGAGGCCCTGTGGTTTCTTAGGTTACTACTACTTAGTGGTGAGCCCGTGGCTCGGATGTCACCCCGAAGGGAAAGGGCTGGCTCAGCCTGCAGCTCAGGTTCTGTCACTTTGATCTGGGTAGGGTTACAAGTTTGTTGCAATGCCCACTGACCTTCGGTGAGGACACACACCATTCGCCCGCCTCTCCAAGAGCTCAAGGCGACGCTGGGAGGCCAGGGCCAGACAGACGCAAGGCCCGGAAGTCTCGAGAGGCGTTCTGCAAGCCCCTGAAACTTCCTGCGGGGGGGTGACGGGCATTTCCCAAACCAGATATGGCCCCACTGCCACAGTCCCGTTGGGCATTCCAGGGACCCACGTAGCCCCGTCTGAGCTGGCCACGCTGATCAATTAATCTGTGCTCCTGCAGCCCCATGGTCCCCCCTGGAAAGACGCACAGTTTAATGGAGCCTGAAGAAGGTAACGGTCCTAACCGCCGCCTGCTCTGCCTGCAAAGACTCTGGCCCCAGCAAAGCATGCCTGTGCCCACCCCGCAGTCCTTTGCCCCAAACCGCATCACAAGTGCCCCCACGCCCACTTGCAGACACTCCTTCCCTCCTGCTTCCACAAGGTTCCATCCAGAAACCAGCCACAAATCTGACTCCTGCGTAAAGAATTCCCAGAGGCCTCCTAGGAACAGGAGGACGTTGTTTCATTTAGTTTTGCCTTATCGTGCTTCACAGATATTATATTTTTTAATACAAATTGAAGGTTTGTGGCAACCCTGCATGAAGCAAGCCTGTCAATGCCGTTCTTCCAAAAACATTTGTTCACGCTGGGTCTCTATGTCACATTTTGGTACTTCTTGCAATATTCCAAACTTTTTCTTTATTATTTATTGTACTTGTTACGGTGATCTGGGACCAGTGATTACAACTCACTGAAAGCTCAGATGATCATTAGCATTTTTTCGTATTTTTTAATGAAGGTATGCCCGTTGTTTTTTTTTTTTCCCCAGACATAATGCTATTGCACACTTAATAAACTACAATATAGGGCAACTGTAACTTTTAGATGCGCTGAGAAACCAAAAATCCATTTGGCTCGCTTTACTGTGGTTTGGAACCGAACCCACGGTATCTTCGAGGTACGCCGAAAGGTATCACACTCCCCCAGGCTCACCTGTGCATCCCCAGCCCCTAACTCAGGAAACGGAAGAGAGATGCTCGGGAAAGGTGTATAGAAGAGAGGTAGAAATGGAGGGAGATGGGAAGACTTACTTTAACATGAAGGTTAGCTGGCTTCCTTACATTGCTAGAAATAGAAGAGACCACCCTTTATTACATGCATATATGAATCTGGCTTTATTCTAAATACTTTATTTTATCCCCCCCCCACTGTATTCTATATATGAAAAACTAAGGCTCAGAGCAGTTAAGCAACACTCCTAGGGGCACACAACAAATTAGGTTCAGAGCCCTAATTCTGAATCTAGCCCATCCGACTGTGGTGTGTGCCCTCTTTTTCTTTTGTAATACTGTCTTCTCAGGCTCATAAAATATTAGAAATCAAAATGGACCTTATAGATAATCTAGTCTGAACTGCCTGAGGCCCAGAGAGGTTGAGTTACTGGCCATGGGTCACCCAGCCAGTTTATAGTAGAGCCAAAAACCCATTTCCCTAACTCCCATTCCAATGCCTTTAGCATCTCCCCCAACCTCTCAGAAGAGCCCTGTGTGTGATGTTATCCTATCAAATCAAGTCAGTAAGAAGCAGAGCAAAATATCCAAAGAACAAGGTCAGCACACTCTATCTTCCCAGAGCAGCTGCATAAACTGTATATAAACATGTTCAGGAACCACACGAAGGAGGCAGCCAGCTCCATGGACCCCCAGATGCTCTTCACATTCCCTGCAGAAGCAAGAACCCTTGGGAGAGCTTCTAGGAAGACTGTCAAAATCTGCTCTCCACATGGAGGGACTAAATGATGCCCATGACAGGACTTTCATTGCCTTCCTTCTGAAATGATTCATCCAAAGGCCCTGATGTGCGTGTCTTCACACCTCAGTAGCTTTACTGCCTATAAGGACACTCTGAGACATTGAGATGCCTGCTTAGTTAGCAACGAGACTTTAATGGCCAGGCAGGACCCACCAACACAGCGTCCAAGTTACTGGGCTTGACCAAGAGAGGGTTGCTCTGCTCCTACCTTTCTCCTGGATGGATTTTCCTTTTGTCTCCTCCTTACCTTTATCCTTGCTCCTCCTTCCTAGGCTGGGTACTCTCCCCAGCACACACCCCCTACCTATCAACTCCTTGTAACCAGCAGCCCTCGCCAGCATCCTCGCTTGCCCATGGTCCTGAAAGACGGAGCTCAAGCGAGTGAGAAGAGTATTCAACCCAGGTTTAGAAGACTCGGAGCCCCACACCAGCTCTGGGAGCCCTTTGCTGCAATATCTCCAGTGAGTGGCCTGGGTTCTCTGCACTTCTCTTTTCCCCTTGGGACAATAAGGATGTTATTCAAGGCCTCCTTCAACTGTGACATTCTATGATTTACTCCAAGTGCCTCAGATGAGTTCACTCTCTGACCCCCAGCCCTCTATAGCATTGCTGTGCAATTTAGTAATTCGTTACACACGGTCCTCCCCTTATCCCATAATCACTTTCCATACAGTCTCATCTTCCTAAGAAAGGTGTGACTGCTTCGAGGGGAGACCTGAGGCTAACATTTCTGACTTCTTCTGTGTAGCACATCACATAATAATGAAGAAGCATGAGGTGCTCAGAAGACATCTGTGGATTAACTGGTTGCTTCCAGAATGATCTTGCCTCAATGGTACACCCCACCACCACCACCTTCCAGGACAGAAGAACAAGGCATGTAGAAGAGAAAAAATAATAATAACAAATCCAGTTAGCCCTCCCAGAATCCGCTCAGAAAAGAAACCGGGCTAGGCCCCACAAGGAAAGTAGGTACCCAGGTGTCTGGGGGGTGAGTGCTATGCCTGGCATCCAGACAGATGGGACTCAGAGGGCAGGCCAGCCGACACCCAGGAAGCAAGGCAGAAGGGTGAGAAGGTTCCTGGAGGAGCAGGAAAGGGGAGTCGGAAGCCAAGCTGTTGAAGGCACCTCCAGGCCTGTCACTCCGTTGAAAACTGGTTCAACAGTTAACTCTGAAAACATGGTCCACCTGCTGGGCCACCCCCGATACAGGAGTCAAATTCTTCCGGGGCAGTAGGGGGTTCGGAGGCTGCTTCTGTGTGAGGGAGAGCCATGCCCCATGCCGTGAGGGATCAAGGCTGTTTGCTTCCCTTCTCCATTCCACCAACTGTAGGACTCCAGCCCTCATGGAACATTCGTTGGACGAATTCATTGGTTGCCTTAAGCGTTGGGCCTTGGAACCAGATAATCTCAGTTCAATCCCGGTTCCCTGTTTACTGGCCCAATGAGCTGTGCAGCCTGAGGCCGGTTGCTTCCCTTCTCTGAAACTTGGCTTTCTTGTCTGTAGAACAAGTGAGACGCTAATACCCACCCCCAGAGGGTCGTGAGGAATAAGGGAGCTGATATACTTGAAGTCCTCAGAATGGTTCCTTAAAGGTTTTCTTTTTGTTCAGTTTTAGCAAAATATTCCTCCCAAGTAGCTGAGTGTCCCCTCCTGTGAGGTGTCCCATGAAGAAATTCAGCTTCCTTTCTGCCAAGCAAATGTGTCCCAAGATACAACTGAGTGATTAACCTTAGGTGAATGCTTTGGTAGTTATTTTTCTCTTATAATTTGTCTCACCTTTGAGCCTGGAAGGGATATTCTAGGGGCGCCTGGGCGGCTCAGTCAGCTGAGCATCTGCCTTTGGCTCAGGTCATGATCTTGGGGTCCTGGGATGTAGCCCCATATCAGACTCCACATTCAGTGGGGAGCCTGCTTGTCCTTCTGTCTCTGCTCCTCCCCACTGGCATACACACACGCTCTTTCTCTCTCTCTCTCTCTCAAAAAATAAGTAAATCTTTCCCAAAAAACTTTTTACAGATTATTTCATTCTACGAATGATTATTGCTCCTGGTATGGCTTGGGCACTGTGCCGGGCTTACACGGAGTCCTCAAGCTGGGCACATTTGTGGTCTTGTGGGGAGGCAGGTGAAGGAGCAGACTCCTCTGACACGTAATATACCAGGTGTTCTAGCAGAGCTGCGAAGTGCTTTGGACAGCACCCAAGGAGGAAGGAGGACTTTTTATAAGACGAGCATCCTTCTGTTGCAAGAAACAGAAATCCACTTACTCTAAGTAAAGAGGAATTTGTCGTGAAAATAAGGAAGTAGGTTGCAAGCACCAAAGATGAGAAGAGCATTACGTGTATTTATTCATTCAACAAACATCTAGTCGGGGTTTACGATGTGCCAGGTACTGGGGATAGAGCAGGGAAGCCGCCGGGACAAAATGCCTGCCCTCTTGGAGCTGATATTCTGGTGGAGGAAACAGACAATAAACGAAATGCACAGAAGGAGAGGAGACCCAGCAGCCGAGAATGAACAGTGAGAGGAAGGAGGAGGGCCGCGTGATGCTGTTACTTCTGCCTCACCCAGCAGGCCCTATTTCAACAAGGTCTTGAAGGAAATGAGAGGAAGCCTTATTGATCCAGGGAAAGGAGCATTCCAGGCCAAGGACCAGCGGCAGAGCCAGACCGGCGTGGCCCAGCGCAGTGAGCAGGGGGACTCTCCCAGTGGACAAGGTCCGAGGCTTGGAGGCCAGAGCCCGGGGGCCTACAAGGACTTCGGTTTTTATCCTGGGGGAAGTGAAACCCCACCAGAAGGGCAAAAGCAGGTTTCCTGTGAACTAGACATTCACATGAGGGAAAGGGAAGCACCAAGGGGGCTCCAGACCCGCATATCCAGCTGGTCTGACCCCCTTCGAATCTCCTACCCCTCCATTGATCTCAAACAGGCAACAGTCGCTTCTACGGACGAGGCAACACTCCCGTTGCTCACCCGAAGCCTCAGCTTTCCACGGTCTTTTCCAGAGACTTTGTTCTTCCTCTCACATACATGTTTCAGTCAAACCCACCGGCAAACCTGTCTTCTCCATCTGGAAAGATACAGAATCTAACTCTCTCTGTCCTCATCTCCTGCTACCACCTTGGCCCAAATCGAATGTCCTCCTGGGTGTCCCTGCTCCTGCTCCTCCCCTGTATGGTTCAGCCTCCACACAACAGCTCAAGTGGTCCTTTTTTTTTTTTTTTTTTAAAAATTCAGATCTTTTCCTTTATTGGGATCTTCCATATAGCACTTTTGGGGGTTCTAAAATTTTCTTTAATTTAAATTCAATTGATTAACATATCATGTATTATTGGTTTCGGGGGTACAGGTCTGGGATTCATCCGTCTTCTAGAATACCCATTACCCATGTGATGCTCATTACATCACATGCCCTCCCCAAAGTCCATCCTCCAGTTGCCCCCATGCCTCCATGCCCCTCTCCCCTCCAGTCACCTTCAGTTTGTTTTCTATGATTAAGGGTCTCCTATGGTTTGTCTCCCTCTCTGATTTCATCCTGTTTTATTTTTCCCTCCCTTCCCCTTCATATTCCTCTGCCTTATTTCTTATTTCTTATATACATATGAGTGAGATCATGTAATTGTCTTTCTCTGATGGACTTATTTCACCAAGCGATCCTTTTAAGCCAAAATCAGATGATGCTCTCTTTCTGTGGCTCGCCATCATACTCCAAGTAAAACCTGAAGCCTCTACAGTCACCTCCCAGATGCCTGCTGCTCCCCTGTCCGTCATCAGTTCCATCAACCTCTCCGCTACCCACTCTGCACTAGCCCCAAAGGGCCTCTTGGCGTTCCGTGAAAATACCACCAACCATCCCACCTTGGGGTTCTTGCACTTGGAATTCCAGCGGCCTGGAGCACCATCCCCTGCCCAGATATCCTCATTGTTGGGGTCCGTTATCGAAGGAACGAGACTGAGACAAAGTGAAAGCTATGCAAAGCTTTATTCTCTGCCAAGCGTTAGAAGTCAGACTGGCCGGCCAGGGCCGCCTCCGAGGAGAGCGACCCCGTCCCGATCTCACAGGCTGGTTTTATAGGGTATCACCGCAGACCCAAGGTACGTGGCTTCTACTGTTAAGGCGTTTACTCCCAGAATCGATACCCGGAACCAATACCAGGAACTACTGGAGCATTTATTTCTGGAATGAAGTCTGTGGATGTAAACAACAATATGGCTATCTAGGCAATATGGAGCCGCTCTGGCTAAGCAGGCCCTAATAGTGAAACAAGTTTTAACATTAAATCGGCCCTAACACTCATCATTTGCTCCCTTATTTTATTTAGGTATCTTCTCAAATATCCTGCTAGAGAGGCCTCCCCTGACCACCCTCTAAAAAAACAGCACCTGTTCCAAGACTCCTTATCACCCTTACTTAGCTTAAATCTTCTCCATAACACCTCTCAACATCTGGCAAGTTCAGTTATGGACTGCCTACCCCATTAGAATGTAACATCATCCATGAAGACAAAAATAATCACTTGCATTTGTTCTATGACCAATGCCTTCAACAGGGCCTGGCCTAGAGTAAACACTCAGTATGTGTTTGTTCAAGGGATAGATGGGTGGGTGGATTCTAGAACTGAAAATCTGAAAGCTCTCAGGAACCAAGACAATTGTTCTATCTCTTGGTCTGTACATCCATTCTTGCTCCCCAACTTTGTCTCTCTCAAAGGAGCAAATAATACTAACCTCAATGTTCATTTTTGGTGCAGGTAGCCTGCCTTTGTTCCTAACAAAATTATACTATGTTCTGATTCCTTGGGTAGAGGATGTGCTGGGGAGAAAATGGGAAGTCTCCCTGGCACAGAAGCAATGCATAAAGAACTTGGCAAAGAATTCAATAGAAGAGATTAACAGAGAGAATTCTGAAGAAACTAGAGAATTCCAGAAAGGGCAGAGTGAGGGGTCTGGAGCAAGAAAACCATTATGTATTTATAACACTAACCTAGGGTGTAAGGTAAGACTTTGGATAAGGAAGGCTGGAACAAGTACCTAGGTTAAGGCCAAATGACAAAGGCCAGAAGAAGAAGTCTGGAAGCTCATTCTGTAGACCTCAAGTTGCCATTGTGGTCAAAAGAGTGGATAACAGCAGAGTGTTCAGTATTATTACAAAGTATTCGGTATCATATTACAAAGCTATACATACATTCATATAGTTTGGAGCCAGAGAGCTGGACTCCACTTCCCAGATTTACCCATGCCATCTCTTGGATGTGCCTCTGTCATTAGAAAGTATGCAACAGAGCTTCTCCTGAGAACAGAGCTTCTCCCTAAATCCAATTAAACATCATCCAACAAATATAAATTAAGAATCCCTCATGTGCAGGAAAAGTAAACTCCTGGCTCCGGTCTCTGGGTTGCATTGTTGGCATGATAAGGTATACAAAGATGGAATAATTAATTACCTATTCACAAGAGGACACAATCAGACGGTGGATTGTATAATTCAGACCCTTCTAAGTCAGTGGTCTTCAATCCTGGCTGCGTATTTGTATTACCTGGATGATGGCTAGGTCCTATACATAGAAATTCTGATTGAGTTAGTTGTGCCTGGGACCCCAGAATGGGAATTCTTTTCTAAGACTTGATTGATTGGGATGCATGGGTGGCTCGGTTGGTTAAGCGGCTGCTTTCGGCTCAGGTCATGATCCCAGGGTCCTGGGATCGAGTCCCACATCGGGCTCCTTGCTCAGCAGGGAGCCTGCTTCTCCCTCTGCCTCTGCCTGCCACTCTGTCTGCCTGCGCTCGCTCTCTCTCCCTCTCTCTCTGACAAATAAATAAATAAAATCTTCAAAAAAGAAAGATTTGATTGATTGATTGATTGAAGAGAGCAGAAGTGCGTTGCAGGGCAGAGGCAGTTAGATAAGCAGATTCCCCGCTGAGCAGGGAGTCCTGTTCTGGATTTGATCCCAGGACCCTGAGATCATGACCTGAGCTGAAATCCAGAGCCAGCCACTTAACTGACTGAGCCAGCCAGGTGCCCTGCATGGGAATTTTTAAAATTTCAGCACAAAAATACAGAGTCGAGAACCACAGCAGCAGTAGGACACCTGAAAAGTCAGGGAGTTTAATGGACAGGAGAGATAGAGCAGGTGTTTGAAGAATAAGTACAGAGGTTGAGGTCCTACTTGGTGAGAAAACCAAATCGCTTGAGCAGTGTCCTGGGAGCAGCCATGCGCAGAGCTGGATTGGGGATGTTAAATGCTGGGTAAGACTGGAAAGGTTATGACCAAAACAAGACGAGATGTCTTATCCAGATACCTGGACCAGCTCATTCAGTCCACTCTGGATCAGATATTGAAGGCTTAGAACTAGGTCCCAGTTCCCCCAGTTGATATCTTGGTGATTTGGGATAGTCACTTAATTTGTTGTCATCCAGAGCCATGTCTAAGTTTTACTGATGTAATAGACTGGACCGTCCCAGAAGGACATTCAGACTGTGCTCTACATAAGAATTTTTTTTTTACTAATGGAGGGTGCAGGGACCGAAATCCTGCCTGGGACTCACTCAGCAAGCCTTGCACATGGTAAGGTACTGTTTGGCCCAGGAAAATGTGTCTGATGGGTGGAAGGTCTAATAATCACTTACTGAACTAACTGATGTTCTCTATTTCTCCTGCTAAACATCCAGACTGAGCCCACAGTCCACTGACTCACATAGACAGTATGTCCTCACGCTGTTGTTTTCACCAAACGCCGGCCGCATTTGTTCACAAACTTGGTTTGCCAATTATTACAACAGTGTGATTTTATTAAATATTATCTAAACCAATGAAATATGAGTGCAAAAATATTTTATTTCTATGGAAACTAAGTTGAATACTTAGGAAAATCACAGCAAAGGCAATAGACCTTAAAAATTGTGTCCAGAGGGGCACCTGGGTGGCTCAGTTGATTAAGCGACTGCCTTCAACTCAGGTCATGATCCCAGGGTCCTGGGATCGAGCCCCATGTCCCGCTCCTTACTCAGCAGGGAGCCTGCTTCTCTCTCTCCCTCTGCCTGCTACTCTGCCAGCTTGTGCTCTCTCTCTCTGTCTGTCAAGTAACTAAATAAAATTTAAAAAAAAAAAATTGTGTCCAGAATGTAAAATTGTATAGCCATCATGGAAAACAATGGATGTTTCTCAAAAGATTAAAAACAGAAATATCATGTGATCCAGCAATCCTACTTCTGAGTATTTATCCAAAGGAACAGAATCAGGATCTTAACAAAGAAACAAACAAAAAACACACAAAAAAACAAAAAACCCTATGCTCCCATGATCATTGCGGCATTATCTACAATAGCCAAAATATGGAAACAACCTAAATGTCCATCAATGGATGAATGCATAAAGAAAATGTGATAGATATATAGTATATATATAGAGATATATATACACACACACACATATATAATGGAACATTATATACATATTATATATATAATATATGTGATATTACATATATAATATGTATATTATATATACATATTATATTATATATGTATAATTATAATATGTATAATATATAATTATATATAATATTATATATCATATATTATAATATATACATATTACATATTATAATATGTAATATAATTGAATTATAATTACAATTATAATATATATAGAGAGAGAGAATGGAATATTACTTAGCCTTTAAAAAGAAGGAAATCCTGCCGTTTGCAACAACATGGATGAATCTTAAAGACATTATGCTAAGTGAAATAAGCCAGACACATAAAGAATATACTTGATAATCCCACTTACATGTAGAATCTAAAATAGTCAAACTTAAAGAAGCAGAGAACAAACGGTGGTTGCCAAAGTCTGGAGAGAGGAGGAGGTTCTGGTTACGGGTATAAAATTTTAGTGATGCAAGGTAAGTAAGATCTGGAGATCTACTATATTGCATAGTGCCTATAGCTAATAATACTGCACTGTTTACTTAAAATTTGCTGAGAAGGTGGGTCTTTTTTTTTAAGATTTTTATTTATTTCTTTGACAGGCAGAGATCACAAGTAGGCAGAGAGGCAGGCAGAGAGAGAGAGGGAAGCAGGCTCCCCGCCAAGCAGGGAGCCCGATGTGGGGCTCAATCCCAGGACCCTGGGATCATGATCCGAGCCGAAGGCAGAGGCTTTAACCCACTGAGCCACCCAGGCGCCCTGAGAAGGTGCGTCTTATATTAAGTATCCTCGCCACAAAAAAATAAGTAACAATAATAATGATGTTGAGGGAAACTTGGCGATGATGGATGTGTATGGCCTCGATCGTGGTGATGGTTTTGCAGGTGCACACTTATTCCCAAACTTACTTAGTGCACTTCCCAAACTTACAGCACTACTCTTCCCATGTCAATCATACCTCCATGAAGTGGGTTTTTTTTATTGTCATGTAATTAGGTATGAGTGAAACAATCATAAATGATTGGGGTAGTTTATAACATCTAGAAGAATTCTAAGCTCCTAATGCCTTGAAAGTATTTTACGTTTTGATTTCACTTTAAAGAAACTAACCCTAGAGATTGTAGCTGATGCATTATGCATGAGGCTTGTGTATGAAAAACAGTGTATATCCCCAATCAGTAGATCCACACTCCCATAAAAGATCACATCAAAATGTTGGTGAAAAGATGTATATTTATGTGCTGTGAGTACAAATAAAAGGGCTAAATCCTCTGTTATTTTATTATCAGCCCAGCCAATTGGTCTTCCAAACGCTTCATCATCCATCAGAGATGAGTTTTCCTGACTCTGGCAGCCTCGCAAGACTTTTTTCAAGGTCAGATGAGAAAGATGAGTAAGAAAGCGTTCTATAAACAAGAGAAGGCTACATAAGTAGCCATATAAGGAGTTGCTTGTTATCTTCTTATGTTTTGTTTTGCTTTTTAAATACAAAGTGCAGGGGCGCCTGGGTGGCTCAGTGGGTTAAAGCCACTGCCTTCGGCTCAGGTCATGATCTCAGGGTCCTGGGATCGAGCCCCACATCGGGCTCTCTGCTCGGCAGGGAGCCTGCTTCCCTTCCTCTCTCTCTCTGTCTGCCTCTCTGCCTACTTGTGATCTCTGTCAAATAAATAAATAAAATCTTTAAAAAAAATAAATAAATACAAAGTGCAGTGCTCTAGGCATCGTAGGTGATCAATGAATTGTAATGAGGATGTGTTTCAGCACCACTGGTTTCTTCCCAGTACCCTGCTCCAGGAGCACCTCAATTCTGGTTGTCAAGATGCCCCCAGTCTCTGCTGGAGGAATTATTCATTAAAGGATTGCTAGCAGCTGCTACAAATGAGTCGGGCTTAACACAGTAGGTTATTTCTTGCTCGATGTAATAATCCAGTGCCCCATTTCCCAAATGACAAGTGTCTTTCCTTGACGTACATGATTCAGAAACCCAAGTGCTACCAGCCCCTAGGGCTGTAGAATCCTCTGCAGCCCATCTGCAGATGAGAGAAGACAAGAGAGCTTCCCAAAGGAAGGCATGCATAAATCACGCCTGCCCCTCACCATGGGTTCTGAAGTGACTAGCCCTGGCTGCAAGTCATTCTGGGAAATGCAGTCCCACATGAAATCTGGGATTTTGTTAATAGTAATTGTGTGTGCTTTTTCTAAATAACAGCCAGTTCCCCAGTACCAACTGGGTGCCCTGCAAATCAACTCAATTCTGATACTAACTGCCCAGATTTAGGACAGGTCTCACAGATTCAAGATTCAGTCTTGCAGGACTGCTCCCACTTCAGATGTCAGCTGCATATGAGATGCCCAGCCCACCCGTCCTGGCAGCCCCATAAGATTCCACCAAATGCTTACAAATGTGAGGTTTCCACAGTGCCCTCCTCAGGTCTCATAATTCACTAGGATGACTCACAGAATGTAGGAAAGGACTTTACTTACAATAACCAGTTTATCATAAAGGATACAACTCTGGAAGGAACATACAGAAGAGAGGAACAGGGCAAGGTTTTAGGGAAGGGGGAGCATGGCACAGAGCTCCCATGCCCTCTCCAAGTGATCCACTCTCCCAGCACACTGATGGTTCTTGCCAATCCAGAAGCTCTCCTAATCTTGTTGTTCAGGAGTTTTATTCAAAGCTGCGTAACATAGGCGTGATTGATTAAGCCATTGGCCATTGGTGATTGAACTCAATCTCTAGTCCCTCCTTCTCCAGCGGTTGACAGGGGCTGAAAGCACTTGGTTCCTCTGGCAACCAGCCCCCATCCTGACATTATTAAACCATCACCAAGAGCCATCTCATTAGCATTAACTCAGGTGTGGTCTAAGGGGGCTTGTTATGAACTACAAAAGACACTCCTATCACATAAGAAATTCTAAGGGGGTTAGGGGCTCTGTGCCAGAAACTAGAGACAAAAACTAAACATGTATCTTGTATTATACCATAGTAAAGCACAAATATAGGTTTCTTCGATTTAACAAATGCACCATGGTAATGGAAAAAACTAACATTAAGAGAAAAGTGAAGAAACACAGGAAGAACAGTGAAATTGGACACCTATCTCACACCACTCACAACAATTAACTTGACGTGGATCAAAGACTTAACTATAAGACCAGAAACCATAAAAGTCCTAGAAGAAAACATAGTGGAGAAGTTCATCCGTATTTGTCTTGGCTGTGTGGAGGTGCCTGGTGGTTCAGTTAATTGGGCATCTGACTCTTGATTGCAGCTCAGGTCATGATCCCATGGTTGTGGGATCAAGCCTCATGTCTCTTTGAGATTCTCTCTCTCCCTCTGTGCCCCTCTGCACTCATGCTCCTGCTCTCTCTCTCTCTCAAACAAAACAGAACAAAAATATATGTTGGCAATGATTTTTTTTTTAATATGACACCTGGGGCACCTGGGTGGCTCAGTGGGTTAAGCCTCTGCCTTCAGCTCAGGTCATGATCTCAGGGTCCTGGGATGGAGCAGGGAGCCTGCTTCCCCCCCCTCCCCCCCGCCTACCTCTCTGCCTACTTGTGACCTCTATCTCTGTCCAATAAATAAATAAAATCTTTTTTAAAAATATGACACCAAATGCACCAACAACAAAAGCAAAAATCAACTAATCAACATCAGACTCAAAAGCTTCTGCACAACAAAAGAAACAGGTAACAAAATGAAACAGTAGCCTACAGAATGGAAGCTTTGCAAACCATTATGAGATGAGGGGTTAATATCCAAATATATAAAGAACACAACTTAATACCAACAAAAAATTCAGATTTGAAAAATAGGCAAAAGAACTAAATAGACATTTTGCTAAGAGGATATCAAAAATGTCTAACACACACAAAAAGATGATCAAAATCACTCATCATCAAGGAAATGTAAATCAAAACCACAATGAGATATCACCACATACCTGTCAGAATGGCTATCATCAACAAGACAAGAGACAACAGGCGTTGGCAAAGATGTGGTAAAAAGGGGATCCATTTATACTGCTGGTGAGAATGTAAATTAGTCCAACCACTATGGAACAATATGGAGGTTTCCAAAGTTAAAAAACAGAATTACCATATGGTGCAGCAATTCAGTTTCTGGGTATAAATAAGTCATGGGGATAAAAGACACAGCATAGGGAACATAGTCAATGCTATCGTAATAGCATTGTATGGTGACAGATGGTGGCTTGTGGTGAGCACCACAAAACATGCAGAGAAATGGAATCACTCGGGCTGTACACCTGAAACTAATGTAACATTGTGTGTCTACTAAACTAAAAAAAAATTGCTTTTGAGACGTGACAGGTATACATAATGTGACATTATTCAGCCTTGAGAAAGGAGAATATCCTGCCATTTGCATCATGAATGGACCCTGAGCCCATTACGTTAGTTGAAGTAACTCAAACAGAGAAAGACAAGTACTACATCACTTTCATATAGAATCTAAAAAAGTCAAACCTGTAAGAAAAAACAAACAAACAGTAAGATCAGTGGTTACTAGGGGATGGCGGATGGTGTTTAGCGGTACAGCTTGAGGGATCTAATGCATACCATAATAAACAAAAACAAAAATATTGTACTATAATAATGTGATGTGGTTAAATAGTGCTTCAATGCAATCACACTATAATATGTAAATATATCAAAGTAATACCCTGTATACCTTAAATTTATAAAATGTAACATATCAAATTTGCCAAATAAAAAAATAAAATGAAAAAATATATTAACACTAAGGGAAAGTGGGTGAGAGGTAGGTAGGAGCTCTGTTACCTTTGCAATGTCTCTGTATATCTAAAATTATTCCAAAACGAAAAGCTGTTTATATAACCATACTCTGTACTAACTCTGCCCATGCCACTTTCCAGAATCTAGCAAATTCCAGGCATTCAAGAAATCTATCTTGACCTCTATATCACATGGACTTTCCCATGTCACTCTCTGGGAGTCACCACTGCATGAAGTTTTAGGTCCTTCTTTCCCTTTCCATAGTCCTGATGGGCCTGGCACTAAAGGATCTAAAGTAGAGATCACCAAACTATGGACTGAGGGCAAAAATCCGGTCCACAGTCAGTGTTTGTTAATAACGTTTTATTGGAACACAACCATGGTCACTCATTTACATATTGCCTATGGCTGCTTCCATACTATGAAGGCAGAGCTGAGTCGTTGTCACAGAGACTATACAGTCTGTAAAGCCTAAAATATTTGCTATCTCGTCCTTTAAGGAAAAAATTTGCAAACCTCTGCTCTATGAAGTTGAACTCTCCCTCCCCAAACGGGCACTACTCTAGGAAGCTAAGCTCTATGGTTTCTGGCTGCCCATGAGAGTGCTGCCTGAGGATATGTCTCAATTTCTCTCATAAATCAACACACATTGCTATCGACTGAATGTTTGTGTCCCCCCACAGAATTCATCCGTTGAGACCTAACCCAAGTGTGATAGTACTAGGACGCGGGGTCTTTGGGAGATGAATGAATAGGTCATGAGATAACACCTTCATGACTAGAATTAGTGCCCATGTAACAGAGCCCCGTGCCTTCCCCAATCATGTGGGGACACAGCAAGAAGACATCCGTCTATGAACCAGAAAGGGTCTTTCCCAGACACTGAATCAGCTGCTGCCTCAATCTTGGGCTTCCCAGCCTGCACAACTGGGAGAAATACATTTCTGTCATTTATAAGCCATCCGGTCTGGTGTTCTGTGCTAGCCGCCCAAAAGGACGGTGACACCCACATGCATGGTACTCTATAAAGACAGCAAATCACTTTCATTTTCCAGAGCACCCACTCAGCATCAAAGGAGGTTTCTGAGCCATAGAAGAGCTCTCATCAGTGGTCACAGTTTGAAAACATACGTGCTTCCTTGTGGGTGCAGGGTGGGGGGGTGGGGAGGCTGGTGACACCCTTTCACATCCTTCTTTCCTCTCCTGCAGGTGCTCCAGAGCAGCAGGCTTGTGATTTGTCTTTTTGTCTTCCTACACACCATGAGAGCTGTTTTTTGTTGTTGTTGGGGGTTTTTTTGTGTGTGAGTTTTTTGGGTGCAATTTTCCTTTAAGTGGAGTGTTTTCGCTACTAGTTTTAGGCTGCTGTCTGAACAGACACAGAGCACAGAATGGTTTTTGGTCAAAAGCTTCCTGGGAGAAGATACAGTTTGTTCTGTGAATCCCTCGAGTTAGTAGAACAACTGAAAAGGAGTTGTTGCTCAGTAGAAGTTTGTCGCATTGCGTTGAATCGAGATGAATTATTAAATTGCATTTCACACCTAACGTAACCCACATCACCCTTTTCATCAGCTTCAGGGACAGACCTGGCGGCTTCTATTTTCTCAGTTAATGCTTTCCTGTCTGATTCCAGTCTGCACAGATCTGAAGGCTGGTGCAAAAACTTAGCAGCTATGTGACCTTGGGCAAGTCACTTAACCTCTCTGTGCGTCCAGTTCCTCATGTTAAATAGGAGTGATGAGGGCACCTCCCTTAAAGAACTGTGGTAAGGATTACATATAAATTATCTGGAATCGTGTCTAGCAAATAATATTAACAAGAAACCCAGTCTCTCTTTTTTCTTTTTCTTTTTTTTTTAATTTAATTTCTTTTCAGTGTAACAGAATTCATTGTTTATGCACCACACCCAGTGCTCCATGCAACACGTGCCCTCCACAATACCCACCACCAGACACCCCCAACCTCCCACCCCCCACCCCTTCAAAACCCTCAGATTGTTTTTCAGAGCCCCTAGTCTCTTATGGTTCATCTCCCCCTCCAATTTCCCTCAACTCCCTTCTCCTCTTCATCTCCCCATGTCCTCTGTGTTATTTCTTATGCTCCACAGATAAGTGAAACCATATGATAATTGACTCTCTCTGCTTGACTTATTTCACTCAGCATAATCTCTTCCAGTCCCGTCCATGTTGATACGAAAGTTGGGTGTTCATCCTTTCTGATGGAGGCATAATACTCCATAGTGTATATGGACCACATCTTCCTTATCCATTTGTCCATTGAAGGGCATCTTGGTTCTTTCCACAGTTTGGCGACCGTGGCCATTGCTGCTATGAACATTGGGGTACAGATGGCTCTTCGTTTCACTACATCTGTATCTTTGGGGTAAATACCCAGTAGTGCAATTGCAGGATCATAGGGAACCTCTATTTTTAATTTCCTAAGGAATCTCCACACTGTTCTCCAAACTGGCTGCACCAGCTTGCATTCCCATCATCAGTGTAAGAGGGTTCCCCTTTCTCCACATCCTCTCCAACACACGTTGTTTCCTGTCTTGCTACTTTTGGCCATTCTAACTGGTGTAAGGCGAAAATCAGTCTCTTAAGATATACCCACGCCGCTGTCTATGCTAGGTAGTTTTTTCAGTACAGAGTTTGCTCAGTCCTCATTGCAAACGGCAGGTGGAGTGAAGTAGGTAGTCAATGGTCAAGCCACTACGTGTCAACCTTGGGTGGCCACTTTTTCTATGGTTTCTGAACAGTGCCTCTTTTGAAAATTAGATCCTTCCAGGGGCACCTGAATGGCTCAGTGGGTTAAAGCCTCTGCCTTTGGCTCAGGTCATGATCCCAGGGTCCTGGGATCGAGCCACACATCAGGCTCTCTGCCCAGCAGGGAGCCTGCTTCCCTCCCTCTCTCTCTGCCTGCCTCTCTGCCTACTTGTGATCTCTGTCTGTCAAATAAGTAAGTAAAATCTTAAAAAAAAAAAAAAAGAAGGAAAGAAAACTAGTTCCTCCCAGAAAGATGTGCTCTCATCCACTGTTGCCATGATGTCCTTGGGTCTTTCCAGAGACTCCTGTAATAATCCCAGATTTGTATATCCAAGATCACAGCTTTCCCAATTCACAGCTTGAAAATTATATGTTCAGCCCTTGAGCTCAGAAGGAGATCACTCCATCACAGTGAGTAGATCCAGATATCACCAGTGGTCACCCTTAAGTGACCCATCCTCTGGAATAAATGTCAAGGCCATGGTACTGAGAACCACAGACCAGAATCCTACCCCTCATGATAAGTTGCACTAAGGAGACTCTGTGTCTTTTTCTTCCAATTATCTCTGTAGAAACTTTCTTAAGCCAATATAGATATTTTAGGATTACAGAACCTTCAAATAGAGTCATACATAGTATTCCCTTTTCTCCTTAGGGGACCCATGGTTCCTACACCCATCTGCCCATTTCTCTCCAGGACAAGTTCTGACTATTGAAGGTATTAGAAAGGGTAGCCTTTATCAAGCCATGAATGTGCCCACCTACCTGCCTAAGAGCTACTCAGTCATTGAGGTTGGATGGAAGGAGGGCCACTTAATTTGAGAAGTGGCTCAAACTCTTCCTATAGAAGATTTGTTTCCTAAATTTAAATTATTTTTTCTTTCCACCCCACCAGTTGCTAGCTATCGTTATTTTTTCTCCTGAAAAGTAATGCATTATTTATGGAGTTAAGATATTTCTTATCTGTGAGATCTACTCATCATAATTCTTTTTTTTTAAGATTTATTTGTTTATTTTAGATAGAATGAGAGAGAGAGCACATGTGTAAGCAGAGGAAGGGGCAGATGGAGAGAAAGAGATAGAATCCCAAGCAGACTCTGTGCTGAGCAGGGAGCCTGGTGTGGGGCTCAATCCGAGGACCCTGAGATCATGACCTGAGCCGAAGGCAGAGGCTTAACTAACTGAGCCACCCAGGGCACCTCTATTCATCACGCTTCTTTTTTTTTTTTTATCATGATTCTTTATGTGAACTTCTGAAGGGGCATAGGGTCATGTTATCTTGATCTGTGTATTACAAACTCTTAGTATACTTCTACACCCCATTTCAGTTAAACATTGTCCATCCTCCTAAAGTGTGTCTGAAGTTGACATAAAGTTTTATTCTTGAAATCCTTTTGACCAGCTCAGATTTCTTTTGAGGATTTTGTATTCTAATATTCAGAAATTATATAGTTACTGTTAGAGCCCTGAGAGGTACACTGGTCCATTTTCAGCTTCGCGAGAAAACTTTCATTCGTCCATTTAACATTTGCTACGTGACATTTGGTCTTGCAGTAAACAAGACCAGCATAGATCCTGCCATCAAGAGCTCATCGTTCCAGGGGGGACAGACCGACAAATAAACCAATAATTACATCATTGTAATTACTGCATTGTATATAAAATCATTACAAATAATTACAATAAAAAATCATAAGGGTTATGGAAGAGCAAAATCTGAATGGTGTGTTCTGCAGGTATGTGGAAGGGGAAACTAATCCTGCACAAGAGTAGGGAGATATAAGGGCAAGGATTCAAAGAGGGTAGATCTCAAGCCACATCTTAAGGGCAAAGATTTAGATGAAGAAAAGAAGGCAGGTATTTCAGACTGAGGCTAGAATACATTCAGTCATATGCAAAGTGTCCCTTGTGCACAGTGACTTACAAGGAGTGTCATATGACTAGTGCAGAGCCAAGGTCAAGGCAAAAGAGACTGCACAACTAGGAAGGGGCCCCACATGTCAGAAAAAGACTCTATTCTGTAGAACACAGATTTGTGGTTTCCATCATGTTTCCAAAAGAATATTTTAATTAGTAAGTGTATCAGTCAGCTTCAACACAGTAACAAATAACCCATAATTTTAGTGGCTTTCAATAAATCGCACTTTCTTGTACATGTTCGGGTCAGCTGAGGAGTGACCCCAGCCCTGCCCCATGATCTGTGTATGCCGACAAAGACCGTGAGGGGAGGTGCGTTCTTGGAGCACAGGGGAAAAGAATGCAGGGCCATGCAATGGTTCTTTTTTTTTTTCTTTTCTTTTTTTAATTAACATATAATGTATTATTTGCTTCAGGGGTACAGGTCTGTGAATCTTCAGTCTTACACACTTCACAGCCACACGATGGTTCTTAAAGCTTCTGCCCCGTGGTCCTACGCATTGATCCCACCTGTATTTCATTGGCCAAAACCTGCCCTGTAAACAAAGCCCTCTCCCCCCATAGGCTGGTTAATATAAATTCTCCTGCAAGCTGAGCCTAGTAAAAGGGCATAATGAGTATTTTGAACAAATTATTTTAGTTACCACTGTAGCCAATATTTAAAACTTGACAGATGGCACAGAAAAGGCAGGACTGCCAGGTTTTATTGAGAAAAAAAAAAGTCAAAATACCTGGCGATGGCAAGGCTCTGTTTCTCTGTGCCAGCAACTGGCTGGAGCTGAGCTCTAACCATGGCTTTGAGGCCAAGGAGTGTTTCTCACCAGTTGGACCCAGTCCCCACCACTCATTTGCTTAGGTTCCCTGCCTTACCGGGATTGTGCACACCAGCAAGAGGCAGCCTCCTTTCTGAAGGAGGAAAATGACTGGACCAGACAGGTTCAATTTGAGACTCTGAAGTTGAGGGAGACCCCAGAACAGAGCCAGGAAGACCAGTTAGGAAATCACTGCAATCATCAGTAATCTAGCCTAAGCCTGTGGCTTAAAAAATATATTAATAAATAAATTAAATTAAATTAAAAAAAAAAATCTACCCACGATCATATCTGTGGAGCAGCCAGCAAGAGCCAACAGGACACCCCCTCCTGTTGCCTGGGGACAATGAAGGCATCATGGAACCAGAATAAAAATGGACATTGGGAAGCTTGGGTTTAAACAGCCTCTCTCCACTCCACCCCGACCCAAAAGAAAAATCTACCTGTTTCAAAACGCAGCTGGACTCCCACCAGCGCCTCTCCCAGGGCTGGGGGCAGTGGAAGCGGGGCGGGAGACGTTCTAACAGGTGCCAATGGAAATACCCGATTCCCTCCGCCACTCTCTGCCGCCCCGCTGCTGGCCTAAATTAAGTTTTCAAAAGGCAGAGAGGCTCTGTGCTGGTTTTTGCTGAAGAGCATTGAATTCAATAAAACATAATTATTGATTTAATTAAAAGAGTTGCTCCGTGAGAAGCGAAGCTTTTTTAATAGGCCGCAGAGATGGAAGCGCCCTCATTCAGGGCCAGCGCAGCTTCTGAAACAAATCCCCGCTGCCTTTTTAATAGGCCGATTCTAAGTGCGGCTCTGAAATGGATCCTCCAGCCATTCACACGCGGTAATTCAACCCGTGAATAAGGTGCCTTTCTCATTGGCTGCCTTTCAGGACGCGGGGAGGAGGCGCTGGAGCCCCGGAGCCCCGACGAGGAGATGAATAATTCATTGTCCTTCTTCCGGGCCCCTCTGTGCTCCTTTCTGCCTCCTTGTACTTATATTTGAAAGGAAACGTAGGGCTGGGCACTGTCGCGGAGTGGGGTTCCACGGCCTCCTTGATCTCCTGGGAGAAAGGAGCTGCCCCAGCACCCGCAGCCTTTGGAGGCCGAGGGGCTAGACCCCAACTCCCCACCACCCACCGGGCAGGAGCAGACCCCCGGGAGGGCGGCGCGCAGGAAAGAAACACAGGGAGTGGGGAGGGAAAGGTTGTCCTCCTTGATCCCTTGGAGCAGAACCTGTAAGGCCACCACGAAGGCAGCACTCCCCCCCACTCCAACACACACACCCCTCTTTGTGCACCTGCCCGGTCCTAGCCCTCGGGGCAGGCAGGCCAGCAGCAGAGACACACACACACACTCAAATATATTAACAAAAGAGAATAATGGTGCATCCTCAGAGAAGACATTAATGAGGTGATGACACATTTTTAATTAAATGCCTTATGTAAATTATTAATCCACTCCTCCTGGAAAGATAGTGCCATATTATGAGCGTGAGACAAGGCAGTGTCTCTCCCGCCCCTGCTACCCCCTTTCCTCTCTCTCTCTCTCTCCCCCTAGACCTTGGTAAGGCTCTTCAGCACCAACAGTAGCTCTGGGACCGAAGCTAAAGCTGTCTTTCTTTACCTCCAGTTTGTCTCAAAATCGGTGTTGACTGGGGCCTCAAGCCCGCACCGGGAGCCACTGGGACTTGTGAGCAAGCCCTCGGGAACCACAGGACCAGTGTCAAGGTGGAGCCATGTTGGGGCGATGGGCGATGCCTAGGGTTCTCAGAAGCCTGCCTGAGGCATGCACAAAGGCAGCCTATCTGCAGACAGGCTGTACCCTCCCCACAGACTGCCCTTCTCCCTGCCAGTTTCCTGTCCCCTTCCTGCTCCCAGTGCTGTTGCTGCTAGTGACCTGCCCTAGTTCCTATATTTGGTGCCTCCCCTGAGTTCCCAGAGTCTGACAACGATTACCTGGGGTCAAATTGCACTCCACTGACATGCTCTTAAATTAAAAAAAGAAAAAAAATTTTTTTTTTACTAAAACAACCATGATATTAATTGTTAAATAAAACTGATATTTATTGAGTGTTTATATGCCAGGCACTCTCCTTAGAATAGAGTGTATATTAATCACCTTTATCAGTTCTCACCCCAAGTCCTGGGAAGAAAATGATGATTATCATTGGTAATACGTCCATTTTACAGGTCCATTTTTAACTGGCACAGATAAAATTCAAATTCTGGTCTGTTTGACCTCACATACTGCTTGCTTAGGACTTTCTAACACTCAACCTGTCATCACTATCATGATTATTTTGCAAATCAGCAAGTTAAGGCACAGAGAGTTTAACCAGCCCCAAGTGTCCCACAAGGGTAAAAGATGGTGTTGGAATCCAAATTGTCAGGACCCACAGTCCGTGTACATGCCCACTGCGCTAAGTTTAGGGCAGGACATCAAGTACTTACATCCTATCCACATGGCTGGAGAGGGGACCAGAGGGCCATATGTTCCCAGTCGTTGTCATCATAGAAATAAGCAGATGGAGTGGGAGACATCCGTCTCTTGGTCGTATCACAATTTTCCCACACTCAGACCAAGACCCATCCAAATTTTAGGAACAAGTTTCCATTTCTATCCACTCATTCTGGGCTCTCTGCCTTCACCTCTCATCCCAAATCTCCTTAGGAAACAAGGACATATTCTGCTTTCTTACAAGGAGTCACTAAGGACCGAGGGGAACAAGGGACCTCAATAACCCAAAGGGATATCATGCTTTTCTGCCTTTAAAAGGTAAACTCTCACCCACCTACTCACCCTTCACAGAAAAGTAACCAATGAGGAGGAAGATAGATACCTGACATTCTGAAGACATAATTGTGGCCAAGAGAAGGAGGTGCTGTAGAGACATAAGCCCTAGATCACATCAACTATGAAGGTACTAAATGTATAATTATTGCATAAAGGAAACCATATGCAATGACATTTCAAGAACAAGTATCATTGCTTCCATAAAAAGAGCTATGTCAACAACTTTAAATAGTTTCTGGCCTTTCCTCCTCAAGCCAAGTTGTCAATGTGTGGGAAAGCCGCCCTCAAAATGGCTCTCCATTAGTGCCACGGGATAGTAAAAAGGCATCTCCCACAACGATGACACTGGAAACACTTAACAATTGACAAGCCCATTGAAGCCACAACAGGCATTTATGAAAGGTGTTTGGAAATGTATTTCACAGAGAATCACCTCATGTCTCATTCAGTCTGCTCGGCCACATCCCCAAAGGCAGCTTACAAAACTGGTCATTACCTTGTTTGGGTAATTACCTTATATAGGATAAGGTCATTACCTTACATAGGATATAAAAACCAATGGCCCTGCCATTTTCCTTTATAAAAGATTGAACCTGCAACTAGGTTTTTTGAACTTGTGCCTCGAAAGGGAATTTTTAAATGATGTGCCAAATAGTTCTTGTAAAATTAGACTGCATTTTCCTCAGTTTGCCTCCTTCTTCTTTTCCTGTAATTTTTAAAACCTCTAATAGTATTTATTCTGGGACGTTAGTGGGGGGGGGGAGAGTCATAATTGTTTGGAGTTTAGAACGTTATCTCAGACTGGAAGCAGAAAAGGGTGCATGTCGGAGGTGGCAAGGGGGGGACAGAATTAGATCCCTGAGACAGGGATCTCCTCCCGGCTTTTCTGCTGAGAGTGTGAGTGTTCAGGGAACTAAAAAGGACATCTATGTTTGCTGCTCAAGTTCACAACCAACTGGGTCATGGGTCATAGGCTCAGCCAATAGGCAGAAGGAAAGCAAGCTTCGACCTTATCATTGAGAAAGTCTGCTCTTGGAGCTCACATCCTTGCAGCCCCTCCTTACAACTGTGTGATCTGGGGCAAGCTACTCAGTAAGGGAATCTTCCTCCTCCGGGCTATTGTGAGGATAAAATAAGAAAATATCTGTGACCTGCTTTGCACGATTGTGGGCACATGATAAGTCCTGAATTCATGTTTGCTCTTGTTATCATTTTTTCACAAATGGAACCAGCTAGAACACTGTGCAGCCGGGTCCAAATAATGGTAGAATCCTGTACACATCCCTCCATAAAGGTAACATGGATTTTGAAAGCATTGCAATTTTAATTTAGGAGCACAGAGATAATCCTACCCCTTGCCAAGGCATAAATAAATAAATAAATAAATAAATAAATAAATAAATAAATAAGACTTGAATCCATAATTGTTTTATGACGCTAATTTCAGTTTTATAGACATGTTGTGAGTTCTCCTTTTCAGAGTCTGGTATTGATTGTTCTTGTGTTGTTAAACTCATAACCAGACCATATCTGAACGCATAAACTTTAAGAGAGATAATAAAGAAGTGACACACTCTTGCATGAGCCTTGTTTCTCCTGGTTGAGTGGAATACTTAAACACTTAAGAGATCTATAAAGTTATGTGACCAGCCATTAAACCAGAATTGTGGTGATTTGGAGCTCACTGAGCTTCCGTTAAACAGCAATGCCTGATCAGGTCACATCTGGACCATCTTAAGTTCTAGAGCCATTTTTAAGAGCATTGTTACCAATGCGGAGCCCACCCGGTTGAATGGACCCAGTATAACATGTGAACACATAACCATAATATGATTCTGATTCTAATTCCATTGTGGGGTGGGGTGGGTTCCCTATGCCATCAGGAAGTCTCCAACACCTGCTGTGTGTCCCATGATTCAACTCAATTCGGACACCATCTACCCAGAGAGAGTGTCAGATCCCACAGATTAGGGACTCAGTCCCACGGACTGAGCCCCAGCCCCTATCAGATGCCAACTGTAAATCCTGGTTGTTACCTGTACATCTGACCAACAGCTTCTAAATCAGAGGTTCCAAAGACCACCTGTTTGGGTTTGATTTATTTGCTAGAATGGCCCACAAGCCTCAGAGAAACATCGTACATACTAGATCATCAATTTATTAGAAAAGGATATAACACAGAAGCAGCCAGATGAGAGAGGCACAGGGCAAAGTGAAGCTTTGGAACGAGAACAGTGCTTCCGTGATCTCTGAACGTGCCCATTCTTCCTGAATCCCCACGTGTTCACCAGCCTGGAAAATTTCCAAACCCTGGCCTTTTGGGTTTTTATAGAGGTTGTATTACATAGCCACGGTTGATTAAATCATTGGCCCTTGGCTATTGATTTGATCTCCAGCCTCCCTCCTCTCCCTGGAAGTCATGGGGTGGGACTGAAATTTCCAGCCCTCAATCACCTGGTTGTTTCTCCTGGCAACTAGCCCCCAACCTCCTGCGCCCTCCCAAAGTCACCCCATTAACAAAACAGAAGACACCTTTATGACTCTCATCACTTAGGAAATTCCAAGGATTTTAGGAATTCTGTGCCAGAAACAGAGATGCAGATCGAATATATATATATTTTTGGTTATAAATCACAATATCACATATGGCTCATGAAGAAGAGTGGAGGGGCCTGGGGAGCTCAACATGGAGGAAAAGAAGGCACAGGGGGTCTTGAATTCGCTAAAGGATTGTCATATGCCAGGTGGATTTTCTGCTTGTGGTAGGACCCCCAACAGAGGACATGCATGGAAATTGAAAAACAGATGGCGTGGTGTAAGTGCCCAACAGCTCTGAAGTTAAGAGACCAGAGGCTGAATCCAGTTTCCTTCATTTCTAAGTAAGATTCCCTGAATTCACATTCCCTCCTGAGGTCACACAGGTGACTTAAATGTGTTTAGTGATCCACTAAAAAGATGAGGAGAGTGGCGGCAGCAGTAGCAAGAAGACTAGAGTCCTTCCAACCCAGGTTTTTTAAACCTGCATTAGCCAAAAAATAATAATAGTAAAATAAAAATAATTTTTTTAATTAAAAAAAATCCTGGAACCAATTTGATTGTATATGTCTCTAATTGTCATCCCTTAAGTAATCTTGGGCACGTTACTTAATTTTGCCGATTTTTCTGGAACTGTTCTTCTGTAAAATGGGGATATTAATAAGATCTGCCTTACCAAGATTGTGTGGGACTCAGGAGAAATAAGATATATAGAAATACTTTGTAAGAGTGAAGAGCTACATAATTGTTGGATATTATTTTTAGAAATTTTCTAATTATTAGAACTGTCTGCAGAGTAGCTTGGGAGAGCTCCCTGTCTCACGAGGGCTTGTGGGGGTTGCGGGGTGGGGAGTCGGTGCCGGTTGACTCTGCTGTAAAGAAGATTCAGATATTAAATGGGATAAATCCTAGAAACACGGAGATTCTGAGATGGTGAGATTTTCATGCAGGAGGCCTATTGCAAGTGCTAGAGAACAGTCTTTCTTAAAAAAAAAAAAATTATTCATGATACTTGTTAAGGAACCACAAAACTGGGACGCCTGGGTGGCTCAGTTGGTTAAGCAGCTGCCTTCGGCTCAGGTCGTGATCCCAGCGTCCTGGGATCGAGTCCCACATCAGGCTACTTGCTTGGCAGGGAGCCTGCTTCTCCCTCTGCCTCTGCCTGCCTCTCTGTCTGCCTGTGCTCACTCTCTCTCTCTCTCTCCCTCTCTAACAAATAAATAAATAAAATCTTTAAAAAAAAAAAAAGGAACCACAAAACAGGGTGGAGGGGCTGCTCCATTGGGGTTTTATAACAAGGGAGGGAGAGTGGGCTCAGGTCCTCAGTCAACGGAGCAAAGTGGGAATTTATAGCCAAGGAGCTGAATGGGGGAAATTTCTGAGAGGAAGCATGAGGAGCATGAGGGATAAGGGGCATTCCGGCTAAGCCAGCCTCACAGTGTTCTTCAGGTCAGGGTGACCAGACCTTGCCAAGGGAAGGTGGGGGGTGAGGAACCTGCTCAGATATCCAGGGTGACCAGATGATCAGATATCAGGGATGAGGAATTCTGGCTAACCTGACTTCCCAGGATCCTTGCCGAAACCAGGCAATGTAGAAACAAACATGGCAGCCCAGAAGTCAAGGCCTGGTAGGGAAGAAGAATTCAGAAAGCCTGCCTAGAGCTTTTGTCAGTCCCTGTGAAGGGAAGAGTACTGGTCACACTGTAGTTACAACAGGAGTCTTGGCCTCAGGGAATCTGGAGCAAGGAGGGTCCTGCAGAGTTTTCCCAATGGAGCAAAGGGGCCAATCATTGGGTCAGGCCACTCCCCTCAGGGAAGAGCCCCACCACTTGGCTATGAGCCATCAGTAGCCAATAGTCCTAGCAGCTGGGGAATGAGAACCTAGATCCTGAATGAAGAGTCTGGGCAGCACAGCCCAGCATCATTACCATAGTACTTAATACTTGCAAGAGTAGTAATACCAATATTTAACAATATAGTAAATTAACATTTATTAACCGCCCTCTTTGTACCAAGATCTATGCTAATCCCTCTCATACATTTTTTCATCTTCTCACTGAGCCTAGAAGGTAGTCATACTGCATGGACCACTAGTTAGTACCAAATTACAGCATCAGAGAGGTTCAAATAGTCACGCAAGTGTGCACACTGGTCAGTAACAGTCAGAATCTGACACAGCACCCTCAGACCCCAGAGCCTGGGCTTGTCATCCATCAGAAACGGTCATATTGCTCTAGGGCCTAGCAAGTTCCTGTTACAAGTTTTACCCGGAAGATATCTGATGGTCCTAACCCCCTGGATGGGACTCATGCTCCCTGTTCCCCGGATGAGAAGGCTGATGCTCAGAAGTCTCAGGTCATCATCAAAAACAGGCTCCAGGTTGGATTTCAACGCAGGTTCATCTGGCTCCAGGCCACCACATGCTGTCCCATGAGACACACTGGCTCTTCCACAAGATTTCTTGTCCCCAAAAGATCGAATTTCAGACCCAGAAAGCTACATATGGTACAAGTCTGATGTTGCTCTCGTGGCCCCAGGAGGGTTGAGGGAGTAGCAGAAAAGATCACGAAGGATGGCCCGAAGTGTGGTGGCCAAGCACTGGCAGAGGTCTGGTGGGGAGGTCTGGAGGAACTCACAAGAACAGAAGGGGGTGCTCTCTTCTCCAGCTGTCCTGGAAAACTAAAGCCAGAGCCTGCAGAAATCTACAATTTGTCTTCTGTATATCACCATCACCACCTCTGAGCAACTGCAAGAGAGAGAAGGAGTCTAAACCTCTCACCTCCTTCGTCACAATAGAATTACATTCTCCCTGGGATTAAGAAAAGTGCCGGCCTCCCAACACCCAGTCTCTAAGTGTGAGGGAAACAACCACCAGGTCCATCCCTTACTGTGTGATCACGGCTCTCCTTGGGGATTTCAAGGTCACCTGCACCTTCCGTCACATAACCTACAATGTAAGTCACTGAGGCTGTCAGAAGAAGGCAGAGAATAGAGAGATAACAGAAGGGTTTCTGTAACTCCTCGGGCCAATGGGCATGCAATATCGTGCTGTGGGCACCCCATTTCCTCCCTCATTTCCTGCTGAGTGAGGGGGAAAAGCATCTATTGTAGAGTGGGTAGCCATGGTTTCGATGCTGGCTCAGCCGTATGAACTTGACGTATTCCTCAACCTCTCTGGGCTGAGATTTTCACATCCATAAATGAGAATAACAAGAGCACGTTTGTGAAAGTGCCTGGTAATGGGGGATCCCTTCTAGTACGCACTCAAAACCAAGATGAAACCAGAAGAAAGCTTGAGTCCTCTCCACCCTCTCCCCTTCTGCCTCTCTGTCTCACTCAGACAATAAAAATCTAGGTTCAATTAACCCAGAAAAGGACAGGAGAGATTTCAACACAAACCAAGCCATAGGGTGGAGAAAAGAACATGTAGTTAACATGCTAGCCAGCTGTATTCTTATATGGAGAAAACTTTTCCAACCTTAGTTAAAAGACCGGGGAATTTTTCATTTTATTTCATGAAATGAAATGTGAGGCATTTCTAATGGGATAGGCCCTGGGACACAAAAGCAAACAAAGATGTCCCCTCAAAGGGCTCACCCAAGAACCAGTACTCATGATTCTGTCCCTTTCAGTCACTTGATGGAACCCAGGGAGTGTCAAAACCTTCATGTCCTTCCCCAGAATTTTTGATATGATCACCTTTTTCACTTTTCATTAGAAGCAAGCCAATTAAAAATTTTTAGAGTATTTTTGGGCTCCCCTGTCCATATGGTACTTGCATTTCCAGAAGAGCCATGCTGTCATGGCTGCCTAGCAAATGGAGCAGACGAAGTCGTGAATGACTGTGTTGAAAGAGTATCTCTAGGGACTGGATTCCATCCTTTAGCAGGCATGTGGGCACCTTCCTTGGTGCCCCCATTTGTGGGAAAGAACAGAGATCTGTGTTTTGTCCCAGAAGGACCTTTTCACGTTCGGTCTGACTGAAGCAGACTTCAGTGGTTACTCCAACCATCAATCCTACTGAGAATTTGAGGAAATTGTGTTCCCATGGCCCCCAAATGAGGGAAAACCAATTAAAGCACAAGTCATTATTATATTCTGAATATGGGCCAAGTTGGGTCTCCTGAAACTGATTAACCTATTAACTACATGTACTAGAAATTTACCATCACATGGTCTCTCAGGAAAGTCGGTCTATGCTGGAAGCTGCGGGGGACAAGGGAGGTCAATAAGGCCCTAGGAAGAGTCCTGTAGGTGGAAAAGGTGTTGCAAGCTCTGATGGATGGGGAGAAAGAGGCAAATGAAGACGCACTGCTAGATCTTAATATAAGACCCATGCTATTAAAAAAACAAACAAACAAACAAACATGGAAGTGGAAGGAAAACGGTGGGGGGTTTGGGGAGGAAAAGAAAGGATAAAGTGGAAGAGAAATGGGAGAGGTACATACTGAGTTCCTACTAGACATCAGCCCCACTGCTTTCCACTTGTGCTCTGCTCTGTACTGTCAGGCCCATTTTACAGAAAACTGACTTCATAAAATTTAAGTTGTTTCCCAAGGTCACGTAAAATAGGAAGTAGCTGGGCTCGAGTCTTCTCCTTAATTTTCAGTTTGACCATTCAGGGACAGAGCCTCCTAAAGCTCATTTTTATAGAACACAACATGTCTTGCATTTGTCTTTAAGATGGGGCTGATCCTAAGACATCTCAACTGCCTTATCCTACAACCTTTGCCGATTGGGTATTTTTGGTTGGTTTGTGGGGTTTTATTTAGAGAGAGAAAGGGAGAGAGTGTGAGCAGGGGTGGGGGGGGCCACGGGGAGAGGGAGAGAGAGAATCCTTAAACAGACTCCTTGCTAAGCCCAGAGCCCAACATAGGGCTCGATCCCAGGACCCTGAGATCATGACCTGAGCCAAAATCAAGAGGTAGATGCTCAACTGACTGAGTCATCCAGGCATCCTCCATGCCAATTGTTTCTTTAAAGCCAGTAGAAGATATGGAAGAATCTTCTTTGGGACTCATCAACGTGAAGGAGAATGGGACTGTCAGATTGGCCATTGGAGGAACCTGAGCTTCTGGTCCAGGTGTTGGTCCTTAGGATGCAATCAGGAGAAGCCAGTGGTCTATTGCTAGAAGGGACCATGCTCTTGTGGAACTTGTAACCCAGTGGAGGTGAGTGACAATTTGACCGTAGTGAGTACTGAGCGCTATAAAACATGCAAGAGGGGAACTGGGTGGGAGAATAGTGTAAACCACTCGGAATTGATCAAGGATACCTGGGGAAAAGATCTGGGCAGAGGAAACAGCACACCTAGAGGGGGAATGTGCTTGGCACAAAGAAAATCAGGAAAGCCACTCTATCCGGACATCATGAATAAAGGGGAGATGTTTGGGGCCTTGCCTACCTCTTCAAACTGGCTATGTGAGCACCAGACTTATTCCTCTGGGCACCTTGCTGAATTGTTTCCTAGCCTGTCTTGCAGTTCAGCATAGCCATAGCCTGAGCTGTAGACAGTGTGGTGTGTGCGTCTCCCTTCCATCTGCCTGGTCCCCATCACCACCTAACACCTTTCAGGTTCTTTCCTTTCTGCCAGCTAGAGGAAGTCAGGCCCAGGGACCTTGGAAGACAGGTGTTAAAGACGATGGAGCCATGAGACAGAAGGAGCATGGCTGACAGAGGCCCACCACTCTGAGTGATGAAGACATTAAAGGTCTTCAGCTAGGTGAACAGAGTTGACCCACATACTTCCTTCAGATTCCGCAGTGCTTAGTGAAGCTACATTAAAACAGCCTTACCTATGCTGCCAAATTCACTTGAAAGAAGTCCTGGTCGTGCAACTTTCCATGTGCTAGGCAAAGCAAGAGACACTGAAGATGCAGAAATATGCATATCAAAAGTTCCTGCCCTTGGAGGTCTCAGGGTGGGAGTCACAAAATATGAAAACAAGAAATTTCACTACAGAATGTGTTTGTGTGATAATCTCTATAATTGGGAAATAGAAAAAATAGTATGATGAGAGCACAAACAATGTAGTCATGGACTCCGCCTGGGGGCTCAAGGAAGTCTTCACAGAGGAGGTGACATTTGATTTGGGTTTTGAAGGATGAATAAGAGTTTTCTTGGGGGGAAGGAAAGGTGGGGCAATTCAGTGGGAGGAAATAGCACATATAATGAATCAGAAGCCTATATCCTTTAAACAGGGAATCCATGAAGAACTGTGTCATGTATATAGTTCATGTTTAATCTCCATAATCATCTCTTAAGCCTCTAGATAACAGGAGATGCCTTTAATCTCATTTGTGTTGCTCAAGTTGCATGCATAAGAAGGAAGAAGAGAGAGTCAGGGAGGAAGAGAAGAAGAAAGAGACAGAGGGAAGAAGGCTATATGACACGATGCAAATGGCTGCAGACCACACACCCACCCTTAGTCACCCAAGGCTGTTCTCGCTGCTGAGAGAATGTGAGCTTTATTTATCCTGTGTCTGTGTTCATTTCACACCATCTGACAGCTGTTTGAGGCCATTTCACTCACCACCGGAAGCATAATCGGGCCTGAAGTGAAAGCTGTAAAGAGTGCACATTGCGCAGTAAAGTTGGATTTAATGCACAGTGTGTTTTACTAATGTTACAACATTTACTGGGTATTAAGAGTTGTCATTGATTTTTATTAAAAAAGGGCACTTTTATTACATGCACATGATGCCAGCAAAATAAAAACCTCCCCACCCCCACTCTGCCAGAGCAAATTTGGGTTAATTTGCTGTAAGTGCCCATGAAAAGCCCAGCTAGATTTGGCTGGATTGGATTATCCCTCCCAGTGAAAACTCATCCACACACCTCTGCATGAAGCATAGAAAAGGAAACAGATAGCATCCTCACCTGGACCAGAACGGATGCCAAAGAAGCAGAGAGACACTTTATATCATTTTGACCATAAAACTAATGGCGAAATTACTCCAGCTGCAAGTCAGCTAATATGTCAAGGATATGAGATTGACAATCTTTGGGATACTGTAATTTTATTTATTTCCCAACTTTGCACCTACAATGAACAGCCTAAGCCTGAGATTTCACTGTAGAATTTCCTGCTGCTACACTTGTCTTCAATTGCTCTGCCATCTTTTTCCCAGACCCACAAAACCATTTCTGTGATTTGGAGATAATAGAGTATACTACCCAATATGGTAGCTACTCGCCTCATGTGGCTATTTAAATTTTATTACAAATTTCCTAAATTAAAAATTCAGTTCTTCAGTCACATTAACCACATTTCAAGTGCCGAAGAGCCACATATGGCTAATGGCTACCATATTGGACAATGTAAATATAGAGCGTTTCCATCATTATAGAAAGTTCTATTGGACAGCGCAGCTCTACATCATAGAAATAAGTGACCATCTTGCTTGCATGACATGTCCTGCATCCACCCATTTTTTTTTTCCCTTTCCAGAACCCATTTCTATAACGTGTCCGCCTCCCTGGCCTTATGTCTGAGTTCCTCTGGCCTCTTCCCCTGGTTCTAGTCCTTCCAGCTTCCGATTCACAACCTCCAACCCCAGCCTCATTCCTGCTGCACTTGCAGACTTTCCTGCACATTCTTTCATGCATTCAAGATTTGCTGAGTAGCAAGTAAGTACAGGGCCCTTGTTTGCCAGGTGCTAGGGGTACCGAAAGAGGGTTTCATTCCTTATCCTCAAGAGCATCACAACCAAGCAGAGTTTTAACTACAACCCTCAGTTGTTGAACAAGAACTCACAAATCTGATTGTATTATTTCCCTGCTTAAACACCTTCAAGAGATCACCATGGTTAAAATATTTGCTGCAATTATCCAACCTGCATACACACTTCCCAAGACTAAGCTTTTGTACATTGTAAAAGGAGTAGAAAGAAGCTGACCTATTTCACCTTCCATTAGGGATGATTCTTTTCAACTCTGATAAGCCAACACATTTGAGAAATGTATTTTCCACCTGAAAAATGATTGGACACCATAAGACATAGCTTGGAAGGAAGAGGCATGAGGTTTTTCCCAGGGAGGACTCAGGGACAGTGGGGAAGGCTCATGTTCGGGTCAGCCCCAAAGGTGGTTTGAGTCTGTGGCTCCTCAGAAAGATGCTGACCTGCAAAGGTTCTTCTGTTAGTTTATACCCCATTAGGCCGCCTTTATGCACTGCCACAGTTCTGCTGCCAGACCACTTCTGGAGGAAGGAGGAGTTCCCTGAGCCCAGTCAGGCCAACAAATGAGACAGAGCTAAGTTCCTCAATATGGTGATGGCTGTTGTAACTATTTTATGCGTCTGGCGAGGAGTATGGTCGCCCTTGCCTCTACTTGGCCTTCTGGAAAGATGGACAAAGAGAGGAAGTCATGCCCTCCACATGAGAACAACCCCAGCAAAGCCAGGCTCTGTTGTTCCCAGCCTCACTCGGTGATCTACAGTGCTGTCCACCCCAGAAGGGTCAACCAGTTGACTGCTTTCTCTCCACCCAGGAGAAAGATCTGGAAATAACCTGCTGGGCAGCCTCTATGCCTCAAGCCCCCTGGACAGGAGCCTGGCACCTCACCTGGTTGCCATCCAGACCATCCCTCCATGAGTTGTGACATGCTTCCTCTGTACTTGCATCGACTCGGACCTCTCAGAGACACCTCTTCTTTACCGACTTGATTTCTAGAATAAGAGCCACCCGGAAGCATTTTCCTCCACCCTGCCCTGTGTATAGGATGCCTAGGGGACTAAGGCCAGCTGACCATGGACCTCAGCAGCAGGACTGCATAGTGGTTAAGTGTGTGCCTCTGAAGCCAGTGGGCTTGGGTCTGGATCATGAGTCCACTATTAACTGTCTATGGGGCTCTGGGCAAGTTGATTCTCCTCTTCTTCCATCTTTGATTTTCTCATCAGTGAAGTGGAGGTACCTATAGTGCTTAGTCCACAGGGAAGCTGGGAGGATTCAATGAGATAACCCCACTAATAATCAGACACTCAGCACCGTAACTCCTGGGTTGTACTCAGTAATGGTTCACTACTTCTTTTATTGGATCAGAATTTGTCCCTCTGTTGGATTCAGTAATATAGACAGCCAGGTCTTGGAGGGCAGGCTGAGTCTTCCCAGTTTCTACCTTCCACAGGGGACATAGCAGTGACAAGTTGGCCCACTGCCAGGAGAGAACTACAGGCCCTGCCTGAGACTTCAGGAGAGCCAGGCCAGCAGGATGGTCAGAAGGAACAGGCAGCGCTTCTAGGGAGCTTCCCATCATCTATTTGCTACTATCAAATGAGCTTGAAGGCTCTCACTCATCTGAGACCAAATCTGAGCTCTTTCTTCATGGCAGGACCGGAGGCATAACCCAAGGAGGAGCAGTTCTACACCCAAGGCCCCACCACCCCTGTGGATTCTCATCATTATCCTGTTCCTACATGGAGGACTCCAGGAGCTATGGCTTTTTGATCTCCTCTTCTTGGGGATGCTGAGGATGCCAGGAGTTGAGTAAAGTCATCTCTCCAAAGTTAACATCTCTCTTTGGTAACTTGAAACTTGGGTGTCTCCAGTGCATTACAAGAAAGGAATAGCTAAATTAATGCTATGATAAAAGCGAAATGACATATTTACACTCACAGCCTGTCTCTGTCATTTGACCTACATATTATCCTTAAGACAGGTGAAAAGCTCCCAAGTCGGCCATGGTCAAAACTTGAAACCCCCAGGGAAACAGTCTTTCCACAGTGACTTGTTAGAGCAGAATGACTTTCCATGGAAGCTGGTCCAGAAATGCTGGGACTCAGAATGACAGAAAGTCCTAGGGAAGTCCTAAGTAAGTTTGAGGATAGCAGGCCAAGCCATATTTTGAGGTAGGGTATTCTCTTTATCCCACTCAGTCCTCTGGATGTCACTGTCCGCCAAGTTGCTTTGCCCCTTGAGAATTGGACTCAACTGATGCCTCACTTCCCTTCTCTGAACTGGTCACAGTCTTGTTCCAAACAGAACAATCATGCAGTAGGCACAAGGGAGGGTTAGTGTCTGGGGACTTAAAGGTCAAGCCTAAACCCCATCCCCCAGTGTTGCTTTTCCAGGTGCATTCTCCTTGGTGCCCTCTGTTCCAACCTCCTTTCTCTCTGGTCTGCAGTTAAGTCATGATTTTCCAGAACTCTGAACCTTTGCACATAAGATACCTCTGCTGCAATCCCCTTCTTTGTCTCCTGGACAACCTCTTCTCCCTCAAGGCCTAGTCCAAATGCTCTTTCCTCAGTAAAGCCCACCATGACCCTCTGAGTCAGAATTAATGCTCTTGCCACCTTTCTTATAGTCTTAACCCAACTTCAGGATTTTTTTAAAAGATCTTATTTATTTATTTGACAGAGAGGGATCATAAGTAGGCAGAGAGGCAGGCAGATAGAGGAGGAAGCAGGCTCCCCACTGAGCAGAGAGCCCAATTCGGGGCTCGATCCCAGGACCCTGAGATCATGACCTGAGCCAAAGGCAGAGGCTTAACCCACTGAGCCACCCAGGCACCCCTAGGATTTTTTTAAATTGCCTCTGATTTGTAAATCCCTTAAAACTTTGATAAAGGAAGTGGACCCTCCTCAGAAAAATGCTCAAAACCATAAATCATTCTCTAAGTAATTTTACTTAGGATCTCCTGAGTTCATTGGGCCAATTACAAATTTGCCTTATTTTTTCAGTCACTTGCTATCACTAACATCTGTACCAGGCAGAATATGCTGGATAATCAGATCTGCCCCAAGGCAAATATGCCTGCCAAAGCTGCTACTGTTAAAAAGTGGTAAGTTGAGGTAATCAGACAACTGGCCATAGTGAGACAAGAAATGTCAGATGCCCCTTAGGTAGTTCTACCTGCACACTCAGAAACCCTCGTCAGGTGTTTATACTCACACTTCTGACACCAAATGTGTCAGAATTCTGACACTTCCCTCATCAAACCAGAACTGGGTAGTATCCTAAAATTCCAATCAATTCCAACCTAACTACCTGGAGTTAGTGAAGACTCTGCAGGTCTGAGGGCTCAGTCCCACAATCCTGCACCCACATCAGATGCCAGCCACAAATATCAGATCCCTGGATTACCCACACATCTTTCTGACTTTGCTACAAAATCTGGGGGTTCCCAAAAACTCCCTTTCACATTTGCTTGAATAGTTCACAAAACTCTGGAAAACACTTATTGCGACCTGTTTATTATAAAGCCTATGAGTTAACGGCCCGATGAAGAGGTACATAGGATGAGGTCTGGAAGGGTCCTGACCACAGGAGCTTCTGCTTTCCTGGAGTTAGAGTGTGTTATCCTCCCAGCATGTGGATTTGTTCTCCAACTTGGAATCTCTTTGAACCTATTGTTTAGAGGGTTTTATTAAGGTTTCCTTATATATGCATGATGGAATAAATTATTGGCTATTATTGATTAGCTTAATCTCCAGCCCTTTTCCCCTTCTAGGAGGTTGGGAGGTGGGGCTGCAATTTCCAAGCTTTTAATCAAAGCTTAATATTTCTAACTACCAGTCCCCATCTTGAAGCTGCCTAGGCACCCACTACCTCTTCGGAAGAAAAAGGATTTCTGTCACCCTTATCACTCAAAACCTTCCCAGAACTTAGGAGCTCAGTGACAGGAACTGGGGACAAAGACCAAATATCACTCTTATTATACCACACCTTCCCCGGGGACCTGTTTTCTGTTTCCATAGTGGAAATATTTCCCTGGCTTTCCAGACTGATTAGAAACTGCCCGTGTCCAGAGACAGCTGTCAGAAGAGGGGCACAAAGACCTGTTTCAGTATCTCATGCCATTCTTGTGGGCTTCAAAAGTTTTGAAAACTGCAGAGGGTTGTATAAGAGTACAATGGCTCTGTTGATGGCATCACTGTATCCCTTCAGGACTCAGAGAGCCAACCATCTAATCCAGGCACACTAGACCCCATACCAGATGCTCCCTGTGCCCTGTCACCCTGTCCAGGAATGTGTTCTCCCCCTTGGGATGCAAGTTTCATCCTTTCTGGCTGGAAGCCAGTGATCCTGACTCATCATCCATTCATCTTTTAGGGTCCACAGACCATTATGCTAGAAAGAGGGAAAGGGCAGGTGGAGGCTGAGAAACTCCTTCCATCTCCCATCTGGACCACCCTTCCATGGGGGCTTGGCTCCCATTCACACACCCAGATGAACGCCGGAACTCTCACTCAGAGGGAAGAAAGGATTTGCTCTCTTGTTTCAAATGCTTTGCTGGTTGTGTTTATTGGCTCATTAATTATCTGTCTGTGTCTTTTAACAGTCTCAGTCCTGGAAAAAAGCTGCAGACAATGATTCCAATGTGACTTTTCAGGGTGATGGAAATTACAAAGTTGTCCAGCCTGGGAAAGCATCAGGCAGTGTAACAAGGTTCTAATGTAAAGCACAGGGCAATTAGCAGGGAGATTTACCTCCCTGTCTTAAAAGCATTTTTATTACTTAATCAATCACAAGCAATTTCTAAACAAGGCTGGGGTTTTACAAGGAGCCATAAATCTTTCCCGTTTGCTTCCAGGAGAATGAGCAGGAAAAACAGATATGACATTCCAGGAGGGACATTTTATCAATTAAAACAAAAGTGGAACCCAAGTCACTTGGGAAACAGAAAGTGGGCAAGAGGGAGTCACAGGGTCACAGAGGGTCCAGGAAAGGGGCCGATGTTTGACCTTGACCACAGGTCCAAGTTCAACTTCTCTTGAAGAGGAAAGAGGAACAAGGAACACAAAATGAAAGAAGCCCCAAGACTTAGCCTAGCAGATTTTCTGCATTTTGTTTCATGGCAGGTGGCTTCCCAGCAATAGTCTTTCTCTGGGTCTCAGTTTCTTTTCCTGCAAAGTGTGGAACTGGGGTTGGATTACATCACAGTTCTTCTCAGTCTTGACAGCATGTCAGAATCACCAGGAGAGCATTTTAAGAACATCATCCCAGGTCCCTTCCCAGGCCAATGAAATCAGACTACCTGAAGCTGAACTCAGTGGTCTTTGATCTCCTCTAGTTCCAGCTTAAACATCCACGCAGAGGATAAAATTTGGAAAATGAAATGCATCACCTCTGCACAGCAATGGGCTCAGCCATTTAAGATGGAGGCATTCAGCACTGTTCCGTCTTTCCTTCCCTCCATGGGCTCTCCCTAAGCTCCTCTACCTAACACATCCTGGCTGGGAGCGTTAGCATGTGTGTCTCATCGCCCCTTCACAATACTTCTGTGGGACATGCCTCTCTGGTTCTCACCTAGACCGGAGACAGTGTTCTTGGAGACTTGGCTGGCAGGTGCAGAGGTTGGGACCTGCTGTCCCCAGACACACGGTTAACACCTATCAGTGCTGTTGACTGACTGTTTCTTGCTTCTCAAGACTTGTGAAGAGAGGGCAGTGACAATTATTCCCTTCCAGGATTGGACTGGGCAGAGAGGGGCGCCCAGAACCTAAGCTTAGTACCTCAACTGGCTGCACTGTCGGCAAATGCAGTGAAGACCAGGTGGGGTGGCTTCGGGAGCCAAAAGACAGAGCCCGACACAAGTGAAGGTGTGTCTGCCTTAAACATTTTCTGGGGCCCATGATGGACCTCCCCCTAGAGTCACCACAGCAGCCTGCGGGTCCCATGCAGGAGGGCCTCCCCATGACATCGCCCACAGTCAACCTCTTTCTTCAGTGAAATGATCATTTACCTCTCAATTTTTGACCCAACATACCTGGTTCCATTGTTTTTGTCCCCTTAATTTTACCGCAGACCTCAGATTTAGAAAAGCATATTTTCTTATCCTAGCCATCTGGAATTCCAATCAAGATCAAATGTTTCTATCTAATAAGATTACTCTTTATTCTTCTGGACTCTCCTAGCGTTTATCTACCTTTTATAGGGAAGAGATCTCCTTGGGACTTCCATTACAATGTTTGTACCATGGCCTCTTTTCTGCTAGACTATCAGATCTCTATTGTGGTAGTAAGAACAAGTTTTTGGAGTCACATAGCTCAAACCCCAACTCAAGTCCTTTCATGGCTGTGTGGCTTTGAAAAAGTTATGTGACCTTTCTGAACCTCAGTTTCTGAGTCTATAAAGTCAAGAGAAAAAGACCCACTTCAGAGCATTGGTGTAAAGATGGAAACAGAGCTTCCAAGGTAACCAACGTCCAGCTTAGAGTGTTGTGCTCAGGACCTAACAGGTACCCTTGCCCTGGTCCATGGACTGAAGGGCACACGATGGCCCTCTGGTCAACAGAAGGCAGGACAGATACCCGGTTTCACAGACACAGTGTGAGGAGCTCAGAAGGTTCCAGAATTGGGAGTGGGTGGGGTGAGAGCTGTGTGCCAGGAGAGGTCAAGCCATGCAGGCAAGGCCAGTGCCACTGGTTGTCGGGCGAGCAGGCACACTGGAAAGGCTCCGGCTGACGGAAAACTTCCTTACATATTTCCCACAGCCAGGCTTCCACATATCTTCCTCTAGCACCTTCTAGCGTTACTTAGCACGTTCTGTTGATAGTACTATTGAGAGTACAGAAAATTTTCTAATCTGCTCAAGGGTGGATGGTCATGCCCCATACTCTGGCTACATACATGTTACACACACACACACATACACCCCTGCCACCACACAGGGGGTGCCTGGCAGAGTGCAGTCTTCTCTTACTCCAAACTGGTAGTGCAAGAACTTTCTGGAAAGGGCCAGATGGTAAATATTTTCAGTTTTGTGGGCCAGTAGGTTTCTGCAGCAACCACTCAATTTTGCCTCTATAGGGCAAAAGCACTGTGAGATGGTGCATTAGTAGAAGGACATAACTGTGTTCCAATAAAACTAAACAAACAAACAAAAAAAAAAGCCAGGGGGACCTAGGTGGCTCAGTCAGTTAGGCATCCAACTCTTAGTTTCAGCTCATGTCTTGATCTCAAGGTTATGAGTTTGAGCCCTGCACTGGGCTCCATACTGAGTATAGACCATACTTACATACATATGTACACACCAAGTCGTAGTAATATTTGCCTGACTCCTGCTCTAAAGTCTTATTCTTAACCACTAGGCTATAGAGTTCAGCCTTCTCCTTAATTCAAAGTGTGGTTCCTTTAATTTATAGATAGCAAATGTCTTAACTATCTCTACATCTCTTAACCTAAAAATTTCACTTCTAGGAATTTACCTTTAATAAGGACCAATAGTTATTGGTCATTTTAGATTCGGTATCTATCTAGTCATCCCTGTAAGAGATGAGGTGAGTTACAGTGGTGTGTCCATTTTGCAGGTGAGAAAACTGAGTCTCAAAGATGTCAAGTGATTTTTCCCGTGGACACACAGCTAGTAAGTGCTGAAGCTGGGCTCTGAACCCAGGCAGTGATTTATAACCCTTAAAGGGAAAAAAGGTATACAAGAAAATTGGACAAATACACCAAAAATCCTGTTCTTGGCAACAAATCTAAATATCAAGTACGGACCATGGGAAACAATCATGGCACAGTAGAATAAAAGGCCATGTTGTCTGGATGGAACTAGAGCGTATTATGCTTAGCGAAATAAGTCAACTGGAGAAAGACAACTACCACATGATCTCCCTGATATGAGGAAGTGGAGATGCAACAGGGGTGGGAGTTAAGGTGGTAGGAAAAGTAAAAATGAAAGAAGATGGGATCGGGAGGGAGAAAAACCAAAAGAGACTCTTAATGTCATAAAACAAACTGAGGGGGGTGGGGGGAAGAGGGGTTGGGTGAGGGGGGTGGGGTTACATCATATGTTTAAATAAAGCTTAAATAAAGTAAAAAAAAAAATTGAAAAAATTAAATTTATTCCTTAAAAAAAAAAAAAAAAAAGGCCATGTTGTCAATGCTAGAGAAGGATGTTGACTCTCTGCTTGCACAGAGGGCTGCAAGAATGCCTCCCACCCGAGATCCAGGGCCTTCACAGCGTCACCTTGCTGTTCCTCCCATCAGAAGTGAGAGCCTCGTTCCCATCTGTTGAACGTGGGCTGGCCTGTGACTTGTTGGACCTCTAGAATGAAGACAAAGTGACACTGCTTGACCTCCAATGCTTCTACCTTTGCCCTTTGAAACGCTGCTCTGAGCCCACCTTGTGATGAACTCCCATCCAGTTAAAGCAAGGTGAGCAGCCACCTGGAGGGGAACTAGGGCCTTCCAACCACAGAATGAGTGACTCCAGGTGAGGGGTGTGACCAGCTGAAATGGTAGAAGGAGTAATTGTTGGCATTATTCTCTCCCAAATATCACATGGACATGCTTACCCTAAAAATTAGCTACTGCTCATCTGAGGTTCCCATTTAACTGGATATCCTTGCTCACTAAATCTCAGAATCCCACAGGTGAGTTCAGCAGGAGGAGTGTCTGGCTGATCCCAGCCCCAATTTCTGACCCAAAGAACCATGAGAAACAACGAATTGTCATTTTAAGGCACCTGACCCAAAGAACCATGAGAAACAACGAATTGTCATTTTAAGGCACCTTTGAGTTATGATTATTAACAGATCACCAAATTATTGGAAAGAGGGAGCAGAAAAGTAATACAGTGAAAATAGTAAGGTTCATATCATCTCTGCGTTCACATTAAATATTTAATTTGTAATGCTATGTTTTGAGGATGTGTGTTGATGGACGTATGTGTCAGATACACATTGGGGTGGGGGCGATCCCCAATTTTTAATTTTGGATTCCCATATCCCATCCTTGAGATATTTTTGATGATGATTTCCTAATGAAATCCCTGCTTGGGACCTAATGCTACATTAGTATTTTTAAAAGAACATAATCTGCTTACGATCTGTTGTTAAATTTCAAAACACAGTCATAAAAGAGCATACATAGCATGACCCCGTGTCGATCCAAAGCCACAGACCACACGCGAAAACCTGGGATCGACGGTCTCTGGGAGTGCACAGAGAATGTAGGTGGTTTCCGGTTTCTTTTTCATTCTCTTTGGCCCTTTGTCATTTTCATGCAGCAGAAGCTTCTCTCCCATGGGACGAACCACGAGCAAACACCTGTGAACGTCTGTGTGCCTGGGTGTGTGTGTTTGCTGTGGCCTTTAATTCCCAGGCCTTGCACGCATTATTAAATATGTCCAGAGTTCTTGCCCTTTCCCTAGCACTGTCTGTGAAAGAGGACTAGGAGCCATAAAAGGTAAACCAGGGACTGAGCCTGGCGGTCGGCACAAACCAAAGTGGTCCCGGAAAAAGTGAGAGCATGTCTGTAGACTTCTGGGTAAGCTGTAAAAAGTACTAGGATGTATAGTGAGGCCCCTTTGGAGAGACAGATGAGCATTCCCTAGAAAGCTTTTTTAAAAATACGTATCCCTGGGCCCCTTCCCTGAAAAACGTAATTTAAGAATTGTGGATGGGGCCCAGGCGTATTATGAAGCAATCTGAGGGAGAATCAGTGATCCAGGGTTCCTCGTGGTTATCTCTTGTCCGTTGCGATTGGCCCAGGAAGAGACAGGGAGCTTCTTGGGCGAGGGGGCGTGGCTGGGGTCAGAGGGATGAGGGGCTGGGAGAGCCACCGGTAGTCTTCATCGTGCACAGGTAGAGGCACTGCCCAGCACCGTGTACAAACGGCTCCCCAGCAGGTTCCCCTCCTCCCTGCCTTGCCCTCCTGTGTCCTGGAACCGGTCCTGCCACCCCTCAGCTCGGGGCCTGTCCATGCTCCAGCCTGGCTTCTGCCCACATCCATACCCCAGCTCCCGTCTCTGGGCTCCGGTTTGTACCTGCTCTCCCTGATTCCTCTCGGCCCCCACGGCCCTCTCAGACTCCCACAGGACACAGAGCACCCCTGCCAGCGGCTGAAGGACCCGCCCCAGGCTGCTCCAGGCATCAGGACCTCCTCCCTTCCTCCCCCAATCAGACTTTCAGAGAGAAAACGCAGAGGATCGGCGGGGTTGCTCAGTCTCCCGGGCAGCTGTGTTATGGTTTCATCACATGTCTTTGCACAAGCCACGGAAGCTGGTTGCTCCGGCCCCCTGCCACCCTCCCCTCTTCGGCGTTAAGATCAGTAGCTCCGCAGGGTGGGAGCCACGTGAAAACCAGAGGCACAGGGTGGTAGGCTGGGAGGTGGTCTCATTCCTGCAGCAGCCCCACAATGTGTCTGCAGGTGGTAGGACCGCGGCAGGAAGGACGCACAGGGACTGAAGCAGGCAGGGCAGGGACCCACCCTCTCAGCCATGGAAGGACCGCAGCCTGGAGCCAGGGGAAGGCTCTCCAGCATTCCATGAGGATCTGGAGCAGCAGGAACAGGGAGGGAACTCCAGTCTTCTCCAGAATCCCATGACTGTTGCAGGACTGCGTGGAGGATGGAATCAAGGACAAGGAAAGAGGTTTCCCAATGAGGGGATGGTTTGGAGGAAGGTAGGTTTGGAGGCCAAATCAGCCTATCAAGCCTGTCCAGTCTCACTTCCCTTCAACAGATGGCCCGTTCTTAAATTTTAGCACATAGAGACCATGAGGTGAGTCCCAGCTCCAGAGCAAAGGCAACAGGAAGCAGAGATCATTGGTGGCTCTGGGCACACAGCGGTGGTGGCAGAGCTGGGATCCACACCCACTGATACCTAGCTGGGTGATCCTGCACTGACTCCAGGGTTCTTCTGGGGAAAACTCCTCTGCCCAAGGGCTTACAGCCTTCAACAGCCACCAAAGAGAGCCTGCTTTATGCAACCGAGCTAGAATGCCAATGTCTGCAGTCAGAGCAGCTCCGAAGAGCAAAGTACATGAGATGGCCCATCTGTCTCAAACCAAAGGGGGGAGGGGGAGAGCAGACTCTACTTACACCAGCCATCCTGACTCAGCCCTCGCCACCCACCTTCCAACCAAGAAGTGAGGGCCCTGTCTTCCTCACAGCATGCACGCAGACACTGTCCCGAGCTACATTTTGCCACAGCAATCTAGGTAGATCGGGGATGGGGCTGAGACCCACCATACCCACATCTGGTGGATCCTGCCTTAGATTTGAGCCCAACCATCAGGGTCATTAGTAGTGACATGACATCAGTGCTTATAAAGAAGGGAGGAGAGAGGAAACGAGTCCGGGCTGAAAACACGAGCCAATTCAAGAAAATAAATAAAAATCAGTCTGCAAATAATAGGCTAGGAGGATCATCTGTATTTGGGTAATTGAGCTATGACCACAAGCAAGCCATTTATTCAGCCAACTTTGTATGTGTAAACCAAAACTCCAATTTATTAATTCCCTGCTAAAAATGAATGCCCTGTCATGTGGTCCAGACAGTCATATCTGTCGGAACATGCATTTTCTCCATCCATGGCAGCCACCGGGGAAGTCAAATTATTAAAAGGTTGCTTGGTGAGTGTGGCATCCATACAAGAGAAACTTGCTTTGCAATTTAAATTCAGCAAAAATTTATTGAACTTCATATGTCAGGCATCACGTCGGGTCATGAGGACATCAAGATGTGATGCTCAACTTTGAGAGCTTGCAGCCCACCAGAGAAGAGCAGGTAGATGGTAACATGGTGACGTGAGATGCCATCAATGTCGTCACAGAGGCTTTGGACGTATAGGCAAGTGCCCTGGAGACCTGGCCAACACGGCCTCTCTGCAGGGCCTTCAAAGATTAATAGGAGTTTGCTGAGCAGGGGAGCATGTGTCTGCTGGGGTGGACTTCAGTCAGATGAATGTGTGTGCAGGAACAGTCAGAGAGGAAGGTGTGAAGGTTCCAGGTTCGCTGGCGTGCGAGATGGTGAAAGTGAACAGATCATCACACCAGTGTTATTACCAAGCCGATGGTCTTCAACTTCCCTCACACCAAACTTATCCAGGGCACGTTTTTATTTACTTCCTTATTTATTTATTTCTGAGAGAGAGAGCACGTGTGAGTGAAGGGAAGTGGTAGCAGGAGAGAGAGAGAATCCCAAGAGGACTCAACGCTGAGCACAGAGCCCAACATGGGGCTCAATTCCACAACCCTGAGATCCTGACCTGATCCAAAACCAAGAGTCAGATGCTTAACCAACTGTGCACCCCACACATCCTATCTGGAAGCACATTTTAAAGACTGAGTGCCCAATGCCTACCCTGAGTCTGCTGACCCAGGCTCTCAGAGGGGGCCTGGGCATTCATATAGCCTAAAGACTATAGCCCAGGAACAGATCTTAACACGGAAGGTGATGGGAGTGTATTTTCAAAAACTCTTAGTGGACTTAGTTGTCTCATCCCCATTCTACAAGTGAAGAAACTGACAATATGGAGGAAACACTACGAATGGGGAAAGAAACAGGACAGGTAGAATAATCAGAAGGGTTCTCCGAAGATACAGAACCAAGAGGAGCTAGATAAATATAGATCAGATATAGCTAGACTTAGATTGGATATATATATAGAGAGAGAGATCTTAAGGAACTAGCTCAGAAGACTGTGGGGGCTGGCAGGTCTGAAAACTGTAGGGCAGGCTGGAAATTCAGGTAAGAGTTGATGTTGTGGTCTTGGGTCTGAACTCCACAGGGCAATGGGCTGGAAACTCAGGCCAGGTTTCTATGCTGCCGTTTTGTGATTTCCTTCCTATTTGGGAAACTTCAGTCTTGGCTCTTCTGGCCTTCAAGTGATTGGATGAGGCCTCTCCACTTTAGGAAGGGTAATCTGCCTTATTCAAAGTCTACTGATTTGGATGTCACTCACATCTTAAAAATACCCTCACAGCAACATCAGACTAGTGTCTGACCAAACAACTGGGAAGCAACAGCCAAGCGACGCAGAAAACTAACCCTGACAGCTGGAATCCCAGCTGGAGCCTCACCACTGCTTCTTTTTCTGGTTGGAGGAGAATTTGGAAACGTTGAGACTTTTCTCATGACAGACATGGCTGTCATCTGGTCTGGCCTCCTATGTCCCTGAGACCGGGTGTTGCATCCACAGCCTGGAAGACAGTGCCTTCATCCACAGAGAGAGAAACAAAGCTCAGACCTCGCCATCTTGATACACACCCCACACCACCAAGCTGGCCAGGCCACATGGTCTTCTTGAAGGAAACTTTGCTAGGTTGTCTTCCCCCCTTATTGGAGGTGGGCCCGCTGGGGGATACAGTGACAATCCCTTGTTTCTGCCATTTTAATGCTTAATAAGAATAAATGTGCTGGCGCACAGTTCGCCAATTTAACCACGCTGAGGATTTTGATAAATGTCTCCTTTATATTTTCATTTCATGGATTTTTATATCCCACCAGGAAAGACAGGAATGGGCTGCTTCATGATGCAAAGCTTGCCAGCCAAGGAGAAGCTTTTTCCAGCTATGGGGAGCTCTGCCTTCTTCCCTGAGCCCCAGCCCTGTGGTGGGGGAAAAGGGGAGGCTGCTACCCACAGTTTCCTAAAGCAAGAAGAGAGTGTAATGTTTTTTTTTTTTCTTAGATTGATCTAAATCAGTGACTCTGGTCCCATCTAAATCTTACTTTATTCTACTCATTTGATGGCAAAAAATAAAGACTCAAAAAGTAAAGACCATATAAAACATTGAACTATCACATTGTTTCAAAGGATGTTTAAACCAGAAGGGACCTTTAAAACTTACTCATAAAAAAAAATAATAATAATTTTTAAACACCTTACTCAGAATACTATGAATTCTCTAGAGAAAAGAAATGAGAAAAAAACTTGCCCAGAGTCACTGCTCAGTTCTAAAACCAGAGCCTTCAGATTCTCAATCCATTGGTCAACCTTTCCTCCCTCGCTCCCTCCCTTTCAACCTCCCTTTCAAACACACTTTTAGCACAAGGTCCCTCAAACACATAGTGGCCCAGTTGTGGTTTTTAGTTGTCAACAGAGTCCACTTTGGCTAGTTTGAGCAGAAACAGGACTTATTAAAGGAGGTCAGTTAGCTCACAAAATGACAAACAGATCAGAAGCTAAGTGTCCAAGAGTAAAACCCAGAATAATGAGCTGTAGTTCCAGCCTGATGTAAAAACAGCCTCCGCTATGGCCACTGAGCACTGAGTTGAGTGAAACGCTGAGAACCTGCTGTCGTTGGCCCTCGCCCTGCCACTCCCCATCCTGCCATGTCCTGAGCAGCCAGGCCACCTCTGAGCCAGGAACTTGACCCTCCAGTCTCTGAAATCCAGACTCCACAGTGACCACCAATAACCAGTCCTGCATTCCTGACAGTGCCCACTTTAGCACTGAAGTCCCATAAGCCAGCAGCATCCAAGCAGGGAGAGGGTTTCAATGTGGCTCTGAAATCTACTCTCGGATTCTGGGACACTGTAGATCCAGTCATCAGGTGGGTGGTGACAGTCACTTGGCCCCAGGTGAGAGGCTCTGCTGGGCCTCCAAGCCCGTCTCCCACGTGATTCCTTGAATGTCTGGTTGTGAGTTCATGATGGGCGTTCAGAATGAGATTTTCGCAACTGGGGTGCTTGGAGAAGTGAAATGCTTTGGAGCTCACTTTAAGATGTCTCCCCACTTCCTCCTGGAAGTAACCTAGGCTAAGGGACACAAACACTGTCGCTCTCAAGTCTGGGCTGTCTCCAATGTTCTGTCCCACCAGCCAAGGAACACCCAGAGCACAGAGACCATACTTAAATCACCTTCGAATCCCCTACAGTGAAGGCACATATGGCCAGGAAATCAGTCCCTCTGTAACTTCAGACCTTTAGGTCACCTATTCTGGAAATGAAAAGGATCTTGCCCAGCAAACGGAATCTGGATGTCATAATATTTTATTCTCCTGGACAGATGTTGTGACTCCTACGTAGACATCGCTTGTTTTACTGCATAAATACCGTGACCTGTTATGATCCTAAATATTTGTGGGATAAATATGGTATCCCCTTATAGATACATGTCATTTGTAACCCTTCCAAAACTCCTGCAGAGAGTTTCACTCCCAACCCCAAGGTCCTCCTCCTTCTCCTCTGGTTGTGTCTTTAAGTTCCACCTTCCCTGCCTGAGGGTCATGGGACTCCTCTTCCCCAGGAATTACAAGGCAAACCTTGGAAGGGTCTTGGGTTTTACTCAGGTGTAAAGGAAAGCCTTGACTTTTTAATGAGTGAGGGAGCTGCTGGTGGGCACACTCCCCCTCATTCCCAGCCATGCAGAGCTTATGCACGGTGAAGTCTTGTTTCCGATTTCTAGGTCTGTGGTCCTTTCTCCTTACAGCATGTGGGGTATGTACTGTGAAAGTCTGGTGAGGAAAATGATGAATGAATGAATGAATGATAGCTAAAAAGAAGAATGCATTTGAAAACACAAAATTTTATGATATATTTAATAATGTAATCAATGGCTCTCTTGTTTTTCCTGTTCTTCAAAACTTGCTTTTTTCCAAGTAACCATCTCTCCAAACCTAGGTCTTTCTTCCCCATTTTTCTCTTGTTCTGCACACTCTGCATAATGGAACATAAATACTGTCAAAACCCTCCCATTTGCCTACGAGGGCAAATCCAACCAGAGAAACTATCAAACCCAATGACATTTTCAAAGAATCTGAATAAGGTAATTATTGTGCAGAGGTAAATTTGTTCAGGGGAGGAAAAATAACAGAAGAAAAATGATTGAACATTTCAACTGGAAAAGCTGCTCACTTGAGCTACAGCCTGACCGGCAAGCGTGCCCAGGGATTTTGCCCCGAGGAAGAGCCAGATTCAGCAGGGTTAATGTCTTTCCTCTGATTTCCCACAGGCCATTCCTACTCGGGGAGCCAAGAGCCAAAGAAGCCGTCCTCGCTCCGACTACAGGGGCTGAAGCATGACTGTGTCTCTGCGGCTCCTGCTCTCTCTACGTCTTCACGATTCGTCCTTGAATTCTTTGTTTAAAGCCTAAAACCTCTTTTTGCAGTTCTTGCCCGGGTATGGCAGGTATTCGGCCAGACACGGGGATACCAAGAGCAAATACACCGATGCCCACGGACACATACACACTAGCACAGACACACTCACAGACACACCCACATACACTCACACACAGACACACACTCACACACACATATACACTCACACAGACACACACATATACTCACACAGACCACAATACACACTAGCACAGGCACACACTCACATAGACATACAGTCACACAGACACACAGACACACCCACACACACTCACACACACACATCCTCACACGGACCATGGATAGACACCAGTACAGACACACACTCACATAGACACACACCCAAACACACTCACACACACACTCACATATATCCTCACACACACACTCACACGGGCACAGCCAAATACACTCACACACACATATACTCACACAGACACACCCACACACTCACACACACACATACCCTCACACGGACCACACATATATATACCAGCACAGACATACACACTCACACACACACTCACATAGACACCCACCCAGACACACTCACACACATACATACTCACACACACCACACATATGCACTAGCACAGACATACAGACACACATACACACTCACACAGACACACACATATACACTCCCACAAACACACGCATATACGCTGACACAGGCACACACATATACACTAGCACAGACACACACATAAAAACGCAGCCACACAAACACGCACACAAATCCACACACAGGCATGTGTACCTACACA